>JAQGCX010000792.1:0-13988 GCA_034700205.1 Plectus parietinus | reverse complement strand
AGCCAGACATGGACACGTTTTTTCCGTTGGGGGGGGGGGGTAACAATCCCCCCAAGATCAGACACTCATAATATCTAGTGTAAATTTTCGCAAAAAAAAATAATTTAAAAAAGGTCACCAAAATCTCAAAAATTTTTGACCATACCCCCCAACCAACTTTAGCCGGAGGTATGGAGGTCCTTGAGGGTATATACCCCCATACCCCCCACGCCCATGTCTGGAACGAGCTGTCAGTGTGGAATCCCTGCGCTCAGCCAGTATGCTGCCAAATTTCACTAATTTTTTTGTAAAAATTCTCCTGATATTGACAATATAATTCCTGAATTTCAGCCTTTTCGGTGGAAATCTCGCAAAGTTGTTCGAAGACACAATGTGAAAGTGTGTGAAAATGATAAAGTGTGTTTTCTTAGTTTGATGTGCTGTCATTATTGTCATTTTTTGTTGATCTGTTAAATTAAAGTTATTTGACATATGGTACCAAACAAAACTGCCGCTCTTGGCGATTCGTATAAAAAACCACATTAAAAATAAGCTTGACTTCTGAAAGTTATAAACATTTCAAATCGTCCGAATTATTTGGGCCACCCTGTAATTAAGTTCAGTTACTCAACCTCGCTGAAAGTATAGTTGGCGAATTCTGTAATTTTAACATACTAATGAAATATGTAATAATATATAGAATGTAACTCGGCCACACAAATACCAATCCAGTCCACAAACACAAATCTTTCGAACAAAACGATACCTCATTCCAACTGATACTTGAAACGTGCGCGCTGTCGATTCTATTCCAATTCAAAAATAGTGTCTTAGAAACTGTCATTGCGAAGTATGTTCGAAACTGATTGCTGAATTTGTCTTGCAACTCAATTAAGCTCACATTCCATTCAACCATTTTCGGCAATAAGATATTCCACATTGCCGTGAAATCGTCTCCTTTCTGATCGCTGACAAATTGAAATGGGCTGTTCATTGATTCGGCTTCATAGTAGAGAGCCAGATAAATATGCACAACGGAAAATACCGCTTCGGGCCATTCTTCACTTTCGTTGAGAAAAGAATCTCTTCTAGAATAGTGGAAATAATCTGTTAGTGTGTCTGAAAACGGGGTTTCACCGAATTCGACAAATTTGTATGGGAACGAATTCACCAGTTCTTTTCTATCAAATATTAAGCATGAGGTCGCATTTGGTAGTGTGACATCTTGGTTCAAACTAGCAGTCAAATTTGATGCTATTGGAGTAGATTTGATTAATCCATAGAGATCTCTGCATGTGAAGAATGCGCAAATGAATCCGAACAAATAGATCAGTAAACTAAGCAATTTCTCCATGACCCATTTGCCTTTCTGCGACCTGTTCCAGTTCTTCGGTTCGTATTCAAAGAATCGTTTAGCCAAGAAAAGAATTAATACTTTCAGTTTTTGTACGATCATTTTCGTCACGTTCACTGATGAAGCGAATCTTTCCGATAGATTTTCGGAGTGATGTTGATACATTGTTTCCTCTATAATGAGACCATCATGTTCATAAACTGGGTGATCGGGAACCGAAGCTTTTGCCAGCTAACATGATAACTAGAGGATGGTCAAGCATTTAGAGAGTAGCATAAAGAATGTTAAGCAGATAACATCGTCCAGCTGGAACAATATTTTCTTGGATTTATGATTCTTCAATCTGCCCCTAGGGAAGGGGAGACGGTCGACGATATTTTTGAATCCTTCAAGAAATAGATGCACTTAAGGTCTGAGGTTAGGGGGTTCGTAAGTACTAAGGTCCATCATTCGAGAGGGGGTATATGCAAATGTTTTCCTTTTCGACAATTCTTTTCATATTAGTAAAGTAGAAAAAATCATTCCAATTTAATCAAATTTCAATCAAACCAATTTTTCCAAATTCTAATGAATAATTATCACTTTAGGCTTTGGCTTAGATTGATCGAACGCAACAGGTCAGAGATGGGCACTGCTGGGAGGAGGGATGGGATGGGTAGGTAACCCAAACCCTAGCTGGTGGAACCTTACAATCACACTGATGGAACTTTTCTCTTGGTCCGATGGATCTTTCAACATTGCGTGAATGGACTGGCTAATTACTAATTTCCAGTGATATTCAGGGCCAGCCCGGCCCGGCCCGGGCCTGAAAAAATTAACCGGGCCGGGCCGGGCCGATTTTCAGAGAAATTATTGAATGTAACACTTCAAAATTTTTGATATGTAGAACAGCTTATTTGACTGGGTAGAGTATGCGAAATGTCAATTTTAAGCAATTTTTGACTTGGAAATCAGTCAAATTGACGGTATATATCTACTTTTCGTCAGCTTTTTCTTCTCTCTCGGTCAGTCCGGGCCGGATCCGGGCCGGTCTGGAGGAAAAGTACCGGGCCCGGGCCGGGCCTGAAAAAAATGACCGGGCCGGGGTTTTTTTTCGGGGAAAATCCCGGGCCGGCCCGGCCCGTGAACATCACTGCTTCTGAGATTGAAAAATGCAGTTCAGTTTCCCTGACCGGCCTTTCCTGACTACGTATGTTAACAGCCAGAACCTTCATAAACTTCAGTTCTCAAAAAGAATTACACAAAAGAAACAAGAAAAATTAAAGATGAGGGAATTAAAGGCATTTGTTTTCTGGTTGGAGGTTCGAACTTCATCGCAATTAAATGCATTTATATGACTCTTGTGAATGAAATGAAAGATTTCCAAACAGGGTTACATTCGAAATGATGCCATCACTGACGATTATTGAGCAGCAAGTCGTTGACTTCATTAGTCAGCTGATCGGATGGGACCAAGGTTATGGCACTTTTTGCCCTGGTATGTTCTCAAACATATCTCATACCAATAAATGTATTGAATGGTATTAATTTTTAGGTGCCAGTTACGGTGGCATGTATGGCATCAATTTGGCTCGTCACAATTTTGACCCGAGCTTAAAAGTTTCCGGAATGTTCGCATCAAAGAAACTGATCATCTTCACATCAGAAATGGTCAGCGCCGTAATTTACATCATTGTCAAAAAACTAGTAGTTTCTAATTTATTGTTGCTTGATAGACAGCAACAACAATGCCTGCGAATTCAAAAATTTAACATGCACCTGAAACATACTTTATCGAGCAAAACTCTGCAGTATGTCCAGTATGTAATGTGCAATGTACAAAAAGCACAGCTTCAACTAGATCATTTCAATAAACTGAACATAAATTTAAAAAAAAAAATGACTCAAAAAAATTTGCTTACATAACGACCTTCATTTTAAAGGCACATTGTATTTTCAGGGTCATTTTTCCGTATCAAAAGCAGCTGCACTCATGGGTTTCGGAACGTCTTCAATTGTGAAGCTGCCAACAGATGAAAACGGCGCAATGATTGTCACGGAATTGATCAAATCTATTGAAACAACCAAGATAGAAGTGAGCAATAATTTTTCAGTAATTATTACTGCCTTTATTCGATTAAGGGAAACATCCCGCTAATGGTTTGGTGCACCAGTGGAACGACGGTTTTAAATGGATACGATCCGTTGCAGCAAGTGGCCAACATTTGCAGTGAAAATAAAATGTGGCTTCATGTTGACGTAATTTTTCATGTTATCATATCTATTAGATAATTTCACAAATACAACTCAGACACTACTGTACTGCAAAATCGATTGAATGATTTCAGGCGGCTCTCGGTGGATGGGCCCTTTTCTCTGCCCAACATCGTCATTTAATCGCTGGAATCGAACGGTACTGTATTTTCAGTGTTACCACTGAAGAAATTTTTCATGTGCATGTTGTTTAGTGCTGACTCCGTGACATGGTGTTGGCACAAAGTGATGGGCGCTCCGTTTCAGACATCTCTTTTTCTTACCAGACACGAGGTACAGTATTCAGAGATGATCTTTTCTAAGCCGCGTTTACAATGCGCCCGCAAACCAGCAACCAGTAAACAAGCAGTTCAGCAAACCTGCACCTGCACAAACCTTTGTAACAACACCAGCTAGTGTTGTTACAAAGCGCCCGCAAACCAGCAGAGCAGCAGCCTTTGTTTTATTGGGTGATCATGATTCATGACAGATGGTTCGTCGTCAGACCTTGCGCATAATGGCTAATCAGGGATCCAGCAAACCAGCAAACCAGGAAAATGTCGAGCGCGAAGAACATTCTGTTAGCTGGTTTGCCGGCGCATTGTACATGGGGCTTTAGCCCATTTCGTGCGAATTTTGGTCACCTAAACCGCGCTGCGAAATTTTACCGACGCAACTCGCAAATAATTTTAGCATTTAATGATGGAGAGTCACAGTTCCGGAGCCAAATATTTGTTCGCCGAAAAGTACTACGAAAGTGCTTTTGATATGGGAGACGCGTCGGCGCAATGCGGACGCAAGGGAGACGCGCTCAAGGTCTTTCTCATGCTCAAAGCTCGCGGGACCGACTACATTGGAGAACTGGTCGACCAAGCCGTCAGCTCGGCGCAATTGTTCGCATCTAAAATTGTTAACGATCCTTATTTCAAGCTGGTGCTCAACAGTCGTCAAGTAATGTATTTTGATTATTTGACTGATTCATTAAACTTCGTGTCTACGAGCGAATGAAGCCAAATTAAATAATTTATCAGAACATCTTCCGTGAAATGATTTGAAGTGTAAACGAAATTAACTGCAGCTGCAGTGACCCGTTTATTTGGAAACCGATCGAAATGCTTTTGTAAATCTTAATATTTATTCGCAAAATACAACGGTCAATATCAAGAAGATAGTCCAGGTCTTTCACGAGTTCAATGAAATCAATTTTAATAAGAATATTACATGCAGTAAATAAAAAATTAATCGTTTAAATACAAATAGACTTCTAATCGAAGGGTTCTATTTTTTTCTTTGCCGGCGGAATGGAACTCTGCGACCGAATTTCTCCAAGATTCATGTAAATTTTCCTATAATACAACAATTATTAAACGGCGGTAGAAGCAAAAAATGGGCACTTTGCAGAGTCAAGGTACGACTGTTTGCTTCTGGGTGGTCCCGCCATCATTCCAATCAAGCGGGAAAGACTTGACCGAGATTGGTCCAGTGACTACAGAAATCAAGAAACGAATGGTTCTGCAAGGAAGTGCTATGCTTGGATGTCAGCCACTGCCTGAGAAAAATCTTCCGGATTTCTTCCGCATCACATTCGGTTGTCATCCGCTGATCAATGAAAGCGATATAGACAGATTAATTGTTATAATGAAACAGTTGTCAAACGATCTTTGACGAATTCTGTTTTTATAGGCGTTGCGCATTGCGATATTGCGTAATTTAAATTTTTCGCCACATGAATGTTATTTTGGTAATAAAATACCTCTTACTCAGACAATTTTACTCACGTCTTTTTCTCCGCAAATTCACTCTGCGACTGACATTTTCGTCAGTGCGATGAAAATCGCACTAATCCGTCGCTAATGCGTCGGCTGAAATGCAGGTCAAAATAGCGGTCAATGCAAAACAGCGGTCTATGCAAAACAGCGGTTTTCAAAATAGCAGCATGCAAAATAGCGGACAATACAAAACAGCGGTCAATGCACAATGCACAATGAGTATAATTTCATAATGAACATAATAAATAAAATTTCAAAATAGTAGTCAAACCAATTGGGCAAATTTGTGGACAAATTAGCGGTCATTGTAGCTGCAGTGCTGAAGGCATATAACTGAGGTCTTTCTGTCAGCGTGCTTGTTATTTGTGTTTCTGACCGAACAGTAGTGATCGTAACTCTCCTTCTACCTCGCGCGATGGCGTTAGAAATCATAACTTCGAATAAAACTTCCGCCGTTTTGCACGCCGCTCTTTTGAAAACCGTTTTGCTTAGACCGCTGTTTTGCATAGACCGCTATTTTGCATACCGCTGTTTTGAAACCGCTGTTTTGAGCACCGCTGTTTTGCAAGTAAACCGGAGATATCCCCCCATGGATCTGTAAAACGTATTCGCCGCGTGCTGACGAAAAAAATTTGTCGACAAGCACTCGATAGAATGGGATTTTGAAGGAAATTTCGGTACTCCATCCCCCCAAGGGTTTGACGTTGCCCATGTCTGGTACCTCCACCCTAGGCGGTCTCGTCTCTTTTTGTCACTCCCCTAAAACGTGTTCGTCATGTAGTGGCGAATAAACTGCACATAGAAACAACTTTTTTCGAAATACCCTCCCACTATACCCCACCCCCTAAAAATGGGTCAGTTGGTCAGGCAAAAATCCCGAATACGCTACAAAATTGCTTTGATACCGTACTTTGTCGGAGACCGGCATCAGATCGTTGAACAGCTTGCCTAGATTTTACACCTGAAGAAGAATATCGAAACTATAAAAGAGAAGAACGTGCATAGAAGAACGACGTGCAATTTCTTTGTCGCAATATTCATTGGAATCTTTATTTGATTTATTCGCATGATCAATACCAAGCAGATTAATTGCATTAAATGCAGACACACACTGTATTAAGCAAGCATTGGAACGACTCTGATATGATGAAAATGAAATTGATCAAACTCGCGGAAAATACATAGAACATATTGACTTAGAATGGAATGCATCAGTACCACATGGAAACAGGAACATTTTCCGCTTCTCTTGGAGAAATAATCGAAATGAAACAAAAAGAGTCAAGACATACAAATTTGAATTGAGAATTTCATGGCTTTGCTTTAGTGAAGTTCTGTCGTCTTTGTAACCGTGACAGCACGGGTGCCATCATTGACTCCAGCTGAAATCGAAATAAAATCGTTATTAGAGTTGAACCTGATTGATAATTTTCATTGTAACTTTTTCAGTTAACTTAGATATCACCGGTGTACGTTTTCAAACGTTTGCAGTGTACGGTGCGTCTTCATAATTTGGTTAACTCTTGTAGAAATTACGAGTATACAGTACAACGAACCTAGAGACCCGGCAGGCAGTGGCGTATTGACAACGTGATGGAGCTTCTGCTGCGCCTGCCTGCTCTGGAGCTCAGCTACCTTGTTGGCGGCCTCCTGGACCTTTGCCTCAGCGGCCATGTCGATCTCGATCTTCTTCATGCGCTCCTTCTCCAACGCAGCCGCCGCTTTGTCCACGTCGCTTCCAGCCTCAAGAATGTTCAGCTTCTGCTTGTGCGCCTCGTCCTCGAGCTTGCCGGTCGCATTGATGATGTCCTTCTGGGCGGACGCGTCTTTCTTGAACTGGTCGTGTTGCAAGTCGACCGTCTTCTCGGCGGCGTTTCTCAGATCCTTGTTCAGCGACGAGTCGTAACCCGTCAACAGTTGCTCGCTCTGCAAACAACAATAGTAATGAGGAAATTTAGTACTACTAGATTCCTAGGTTCATTTCAAGTAGTTCGCGCTCAAGATGTAGATATCCCTGCGGTATCTCAATCTGTCGATATCTATTCAAATTCTATTTGCACCAGCTCTTTTAATACTAGTGCGCAGCGCGGCCAGCGTAGCACTATTTACGCGCGAAGCGCGACCTACAATTGCGCTTCAGTCAGTTGGACAATCTTGTGCCGCAGGCTAAAGGGGGCCCGGATTTACCGTGGGCCATATGGCCCAGGGCCCCCGGCCCTCTCTCTATCGGTTTGGCCCCCTATTAAAGGGCCCCCACACTCTTAATCCAGGCCTGGGCTAAAGGTCTGTGCGGACTTCATTCCTGACGAATTGCTCGGGACGAATTGTGATCGATAACCAAGAATATATATCGCGTGATCAAGAATGTATAATTCATTCTTGGTAATTGGTTGTAATTCGTCGCGAGCAAATCGTGACGAATTAAGTCTGCACAGCCCTTAACTAAGTTAACTTGGTTGCAAGTTGTGCAACACTGCACAGTACCTGGAGATGGTCGACCTTGACTGCAGCGCCGGCGATTTTCTCTGTGGCAGCTCTGTCGATTATCTCCTTCTTGCGCGCCTCCTGACTCAAGTCGGCCCTCTTCTCGCCCAGTTTCAGATCGGCTTCGAGACTCTCAATGTACGCCTCGTTCTTCTTCTTCTCCAGGTATTCGGCGGCTTTGACGACGTTCTTCTCGGCCTTGATGTTCTTCTCAACTCTTTCGTGTTGCAGGTGTTCCTGATGTTCGATGGCCTTCGCGATGTCTTTGTCGGTCACCTCAGATGGGCCGCCGGTGAAAAGTGCCTTCGTCTTCGCCGCTAAAATAACGATGATAAATAAATAATGTAGAGCACGTGATATGATTGTCCAGTTGAAATACAGCAAAAATCGGTCATAGCGGTAAATGTGGGACCACTATTCTTGACCGGTATAAACAATTACCGCTGTACAATAACTTGTTTATAGCAGTAATTCGGTGTTAACGATTACCAGTAGAAAACAATTGCTTACATGTACAGGTCGAAAACCGGTTAAAAAATTATTTTGAGAATCGTTTTTGAACCACTATAAACGATTACATGTATTTATTATGGCGCAGTACAAATAGGGATTGAAAATTTGACTGCTGTAAGCAATTTACCTGTGTACGAAACCGGTATTATAACCTGCCCTGCAAAAAAATGGCCGAAAATTAGGGACCGGCAATCTTGACCTCTGTATACGATTTACCGTGATACAGTTTCTACTGTGCAGTGTGTTAGACAATTATTACACTCACCAACATTGTGAAGAGCATCCATCTTGTAGTAGTAGTCAGTAAATTTCAAGCGTTTCAATAGTCAGTAGTGAACAAGGTGCTGAGATCGAAGTGAACCGTTCGTTTTTATATACGAAATAGTATGACGCGTTGTTGTTGTTATTGTTGCAAGCCAGAGGAAAGCGTTCTATGATGTCACCTACGTGACTTTTGATAGCGATGTGTACTGTTGATGTCCACTACTCACCGCTTAACGCTATGAATAATAAATAACAGGGCAAGCGATATATCGCGTCGTGTTCTGCTGACGTATTTGCAGATCCCGCTGGGGGGGAGGGTACGCAATTGTACGTACCCCTTACCAGAGGTGTTGGCCGGGGGCCGTGGCGGATTATAGTAGAAGCCCACTAAGTACGTGCTTAGGCCCCCAAAGGCCGAAAAAAAATGTTTTCGCCACGTAGTGGTGGAAATTTTTTTCTGGCGACCTTTTTTTTGGTCACTTTTTTTCTCGGCTGCCCGAAAATTTTGAATTTTGGTACCCATTTTTTAAAAGTGCTTAGGCTCCCGAACTCCCTCCCCCCTTAAATCCGTCACTGCCGGGGGCCCTGGCCTACCTGAGCAAGGTTGGACCCCAATGACGTATGTTGGGTCGACTTTTTTAGCATGGCCATACTCCAATATGCAACTTATGCAAATTTAGGGCGCAAAATTCAAATTTTATCGAAGTTTGAATTCCCGCTCAAAAAAGCTATTGAGGAAATAATCTACGTAAATCCCACGGTTCATTCAAAGCAATTAATAATTTGGAATGGCTAACAGCGTATTCGTAATTATCAATTGCGCGGTTTCAAACGGCACAGTGCTGATTTATTGGTAGTGCGTCGCACTCTGTGAGCTCGTTCTCGGCCAAAACTTGACCATTTGAGCTGAGCCGGAACTTTTTGAATAGAGAATGACATCGACTACAACATATTGAAAAATGACAAGAATTCATGTAGCAGTTGGCGGGAATTCTAAATTTTACTTCAAAAACACCAGTTTTTTCAAAGTCGATTTTCAAACTGATCGAAGCTTTCTCAAAAAAACGCGCGACAACCTAACGTTGACCAGCGTAAAAGTTGTTCCCCTAACTGCCACGAGTATGCAAAACGAACTTCGGCAAAAAATATTGCAGTTTGGCTTCACTACAGCTCAAAAACTACTGACTATGCTATACGTGTATGAACTCTTAGATGGTAAACATAAAATGACGTCATCAGACATTTATTTTGAAGAGTTTGTTTTTCGTGAAACATGCACCAATAGACTTCTTTTATTTTCCTACACATTCTGGCAAAGTTTCAAAAATCGTCCAAAAAGTTGGTAAGGACGTCCTTACCAATCGTCCTTACCTCCCTTATCTTTGGGTTTTGGAAGAAGTCCCTATTGTGCCACATTAGATTCAGTACACAGGGGTTGTTTATACCTGATATTTTCCGCTGAAACAGTTATTGATGCAGAAAAACAAGGGCTTTTATACCTGTGTTGAACGCATATTGTGTCGTACTTGGGGAAATTTTCCCTTTCCCAGTACAGGAAATAGTCACCCATGGGTCACTATTTCTGCATGGCCACTAATTCTTAAAATACGATACGACGATGAATTGTTCAATGAAATCTGCGGGGTATTGATTGTATTCAGATATGGAAATTATAATCAATGCCCGTCATGGTTATTTATTGCTTGTCTCGCATTCGCAGCAATACAACAGATTTTCGCATTTTAATTAAGACTCGATTTTTATAAGCATCAAACTTTTCCTTAAGTACCTTGGCACAGTTGGCAAAAGGTTTTCCGAATTTGCTGAAAATTTTCACACTAGTGTATTCTGAGCTGAAACTTCCGAAAATCAAGTCAGAATATTTTTAAAAAATTTTCGTCGCGAGATATGGCGGGAAATTTGAATTTTTGTTTCTGAAAAAGGAAGCTAATTATTACTCTGTCAAAATTAGCTCAAATTTCATTTATAAATACGTCATTCGATCAGAAATTGAACGAGGAATCCGAAAATCACCACATTTTTAATTTTTGAAGATACTTTTATATAGAAATTAAGAAAAATGTTTTTTGATCTCCGTCGATTTTTCAGTTTTTTGCCTTTTTCTCGAAAAAGTTGGTGCCAATTCATAAGTAAAACCTACCCTAGAATTGAAGCCCATAATTTTCTCTATCAAACGGTATCATCGAAATTTCAATTGGCGTAGCGCCATGCGAGAAACGTGAGTCGGAAGTTGATTAGTGCCATAATGACGTAGTTATGTCGATTTTTTCAGTTTTTTTCGAATTTCTCAAAATATTTGGTGCAATTTCATAAGTAAATCCGACCTAGAATTAAAGCCCACATTTTCCTCTATCGAATGGTATTATCGAAATTTCAATTAGCGTAGCGCCATGCGAGAAACCTGAGCCCGAAGTGCTATGAGTAGGGCATCGAAAGTGACAATCAAAGGGGGGACCCTTACCAATTTTTTTTTGGTCAAAATTTTGAAAATTCCTCAGAAAATGCAGAAAAATGAAAGAAAAATATTAGTGCAAGATTCATGAAAAACGGTTACTTTTGTGCTGAGATATTGCCCGATCTATGCAACCTTTTATTTTCATTTATTTTCACAAAATTTCATAAACGCAAATAGCAAATATCAGCCACACACACCGGCTTGTCACTGGAATATTTTTAATGAGAACATCCTTAATCATTTTTTCATGCGCCAAATTTGTTTGGTGAATCCTTTTCTTTAAATCCTGATGATGTTCCTTGCCTTGTCTCTAGAAAAATATTCCCGCATCTTGCTGCAAACCTAGTTTCGTACTTACTCGTGACATTGGCATTGAAATATGCGGTTGTGTCGAAGTTGATGCAAAGAAACATATTATGAAGCATCAGTTATTTTGGTTGATAATTGCTATTTTTTGGATCAGGGGGACAGGGAAGGTGCAACCTCCCCGTCAATTTGGCGGCCAAAATCGGGAGAAGGGTTCCCCCTTATCATTTATGCTAACATTGTATACAGTGACATTGTATACAGCGACAATCAATTTTAGGTGAATGCTTTCCACCGATCTATCCACTGCTGCCAAACAAACTGGTGCCTTCGAATTTTCTCGAAACAACAATTTTTGAAGAGGTTATTGCGCTGTTAACGGACGGACAATAATTATATTCCCGAACAATTTGTCCTGCTGCCCTTTTTAACCCTCTTACGAAGTTTATTTTTGTTTGATGTTTTGCGATGTTGCGATTGAACTCAAATCAAGCAACACTTATTGGAACAATTTTTTTGTTTTGATGTTTTCGACGCGAGATTAACCAAGTCATGGTTTTGCCAGCTTGAGTCGCCCTAGTTCAACTCGTCCCATGATACTTGAAGCTGAATTAGCGCTAATTCTGATTGTTTTCCCCAAACAACAGCTGGCAAGCTGAGCACTTTCCCGAGCCGTCTTTGTTTAACTTGCATTTGCGAGGGGTCTATAACACTGCTGACGCAAAAAACGAAGTAAATGTCGTAAAATGATATGCTGTAAGCACCTTTATGCAGAAAATGTAATTCGTTGTCTTTTTTCAAAAAAATTAGAGTTACAGCGCGAAAAAATAAAAAATCAGTTGGAAAACTATTGTTTTGTGTGTTGATAATTTTTAAAATTTGAATGCAGCGTTTTTGTATGACTGATTCATATTCAATAAATAGTCATATTCGCCGGAGTACGGTACTTCGTGTCAGGATTTTGGCGCGAAATTCAAAAATTCAATTTTTTTTGCGGCCTTCGGCCGCAATAACAGGGGGGACCCTTACCTATTTGCGGCCGCTTCGCGGCCGAGGGTCATTCTATCCAGTGCTTGTCCGGTCCGACCGCGAGGGGGGGGGTGCATGTAGCTAGCTACATGCTGGTACATGCTGGGTCCGGCCAAGGGGGGGCTGTATGTAGCTAGACCCCCCCCTGCTTACAGGTATGTGCCTAATCGCAAGGCACCTCGCGACATGACTACCATAGGTACCTTTGTTGTTGTTGACCATGCCCAGTGCGACCTTGAACATGCTGTATGAAATACTCATTTTGCTCAAACCGTGCCCAAGGGCATACTGTGGGAAGACCATAAAGATAACTTTGCACACTGAATGCGCGGTATGCAAGCAGCTATCCGACTGAAACGATCCCCATTCTTGTCGAAAAAAGAAAATAATCGAAATGCAAGTCGATCACTCACTGAAACCATGTCGTTCAACGCGATAAACTGCAGGAACGTGACAGAAACAGTTGTGATGATGCCGAGAAAGAATGAACAGCCGCCGAAGAGAACAAATGCGACGGGAGGCACTTCGAAGAGGAAAGAGAAGAGATAGACCAATGGACATATGGCCAAGCTGAAGTGCAATCACTCATCAACTTGTCACATACCGTACCACTGAAACTACCGTACCCATACAACATGAGCAGCAACCACAATGCCACCATTTCGACAGAGGTTCGCACGTATACTTCTGCAGATGCGATCACCAGAACCACCAGCACCATCGAAACAGACAGCAAAAAACTGAGCTGTAATGATATAATATGCATGCGCTATCATAGGTGAGCAAGGTCCGACGAAACGTATTTGAAATAGTCATGGGCCGAAAAATGACCAGGATCCGTCATGCGTCACGAGATTTTTTGAGCGGGAATTCAAACTTCAATACAAAATTTGCATATTAGAGTACGGTAAAGCTACAAAAGTCGACCCAGCATTAGGGATCACCCTGATACTTCTCAGTACTGATATTTTTCGAAATATTTCAATCAGGGTAAACCCTACCCAGCATACGTCATTGCTCAGGTATGTGCGCTATAGTGCTCAAAGAAGAGTGCACATACCATGTCCCAGAGAAAATTGGAAGACCAGTACAGCCAGGGCGGGACTCCCGACACGAACTGAAGGTGTTTTGCCTGCGTCACGCGTTCCTCGACCAAGAAGATGATGAAACTGGCAGGCACGATGCTGAACGCCAACATCATCAACACCCCCTGGATCATCTGCGTTCGCCCTAGATTCCTGAAAGTCCACTTAAGCATCAATGCGCCACGGCTGCGAACATTCGCTTTGCCTTGCACAACATATAAAGTAAAATATAGTCTGAATTTTTCGAACGGTTAACCGGAAATCGATCAACACCCCTCAATTGAATGTCGCACGCTGTCGCACGCTCTAGAATTTATTGTATTGAGTATCATTACTATGTATAATTTAAATCCATTTCTAGTAAATGTGCCACAACGACATTTAGTCACTATTGCACATCTAAAACTGTTACGGTGCTTTCTACAGTACGCTATTTACCGTCAAACAAATTATGAGTATATATCCACGTATTGTGATCAGATCAGATCAGATCAATA
>JAQGCX010000791.1:0-13998 GCA_034700205.1 Plectus parietinus | reverse complement strand
AGTGCGTATGCTAAAGGATCCAACACGCTAAAGACTGACAGGCTGCGTTCTCGCTTCCACACTTTACCAGATAGAGTTCACATTATAACAGATGACTGAAAAATTGTCACAGAAAAATACAAGCAAGAAATTTCACAGCACGTTTGTACGCAAAGTACGCAAAGTACGTAGAATTTCGTTTTTACTTTCTCCCCCTCCTTCCTTTTCATCTCTTACGAAAGCGGGAGCACCGAAATTCGGTCGCTCACGGAATTTATACTGACACACCATTCAAAGTTTAACGTGTTGAATTCTTTCGCCTACCGTTTTAATCGTTTTATAATCAGCTACGGTCGTCTCTTAATTAGCCATTGTTTTTGGATCCTTTGACCGCGTTATTGGATCCTTTGGCCATGTATCAAGGTCAGTTAGTCACACCACTTATTATTGGATCCTTTAGCTCATTGGATCCTTTGGCCCGATACCTCAGACTGCTCGGATGTGGCAAGCATCTAACGCGATACGTACTCAGAGTCGCAACATAAGTCTGACTTGTTTGACGATGTGTTTCAGTCTGAACTTCTTTGAGGAAGATCTTTCCTCCCCGAAATAGTATACTTCGCATTTCATTTGGCTATAAGTCCACCGTGACCCCTCAAAGCATCGCATGGCAACATGCAATTCTGTAACTTTGTATCAGTGTTGCAAACGTTAAGAAATTTCATTTTATTAAAGTAAAGTAATTTTTGTCGAAAAAGATTTTAGATAGTAATAGTAAAATAAATTTTTTAAAGTTAAGTATTATAGTACTAAAATCTTTAATTTAGTAATTTACAAATTTACAGGCAACGTTTCTTCGATTGTAAATCAAATATAACCGTGGTACACGTTCACAATGAGCTCTCCATGTCGTCAGATCACTGCGATGACGCGGCGTGCGAGAGCGAACAGTCGCGCTGCATTGTCACGCACACAAGTACCGTTACCGACTGACTGCTTACTTCAGTGAACTTTACTAAAATCTTTATTTTAGTACTCAAAAAAGATTTTAGTAAAGTAAAGTTAGGCAGTTCGAATTTTAGTTAGTAATAGTACTTTTGCAACACTGTTTTGTACCCCAGGGAATCGAGTGTTTAACAGTGAAATTTTGTCCAATTTTGAATACCATGGCTCATTTTTTTGCTAAGGCCCTGAATATACTCCGCGGAACATCCCGCGGCACATGTACAAAACATAGGTCTGATTGATTACTATGTTTTGTACATGTGCCACGGGATGTTCCATGGAGTATAATCACGGCCTAAGTAATTCGAGTGCAGCTGCAATTCTGCTCTGTTGCAGTATACACTGTTTTCAATCGAATAAAGCCATCTGAATGAAAGAATCGCACCATTGAGTAAACATTTGGAATATTTGTTCGTCCGTATCAATTATCGTAATACATGGCATAATAATCGTTGACGGCTCGAAAGCTTTTCGTTGTGGTTTTTTTTGTTGATCTGGACGTTTGTGGTTCCTTCGTCCTGGCTTTTGTAACTCGCGGTATAGCCGTCGTTCTGGTTGTCTCAGAGGTTTTTGTCCTTTTCGTTGGAGAAGGTTTATGTCGCGATTCGCCGTGACCAGAGACGATGGTTTCTTTCGGAATTTCGATGGTTTCTTCCACGTCCGTACCAGCGTCGATTGAGCTGGCGTAGTCGGTTGCGCCAGTGTCTCCCTCATCGATGCTGAACGATAAATCCGGCAGCGTTTCCGGTGATTTGCCATTCGTTGTCCTGTTTGGTTTTTGAGTTTGCTCGCCCTCATTAACGTTGTAGTCGATATTTCCGGTGTCGACACCGGATTCTACCTGACTGTAATAATCTGATCCGCCACTGCCACCGCCACCGCCACCGCGACCGTCGATGCTCAGTGATGTTTCCGGCAGCTCTTTCGGCGAAGGTTTCAGCGGTTTCGCCGATTTATCCACTTCTTCCTCTTCTGGTATGTCAGTAAGTGTGGACAGTAATTCAGGATTGGAAATCACATCGCTAATAAGTTGCCATCCTTCAGGGTCTTGCATTAGCTGCAATCCTGTTTGAAAGTTGGAGAAGAATTCGCTGGTGCGAAACTCGTCGATCGCCTTGTAAATATCGCCGCAGCTCAGACGGTCGCAGATGCCAATGTCAGGAATTTCAGGAATTATCGGTTCACCGTACTTCTTCTCTCGGGCATTTTCTAACAGTCCGTTAAAAATCCGACCGAAATCGAGCTCTTTCCTTACTGAAAGAGGTAATTCAGTTTGCACATAAACACAGACAGATCAAATGAAACGAATTCGCCCCAACAATAAAACAATTCCCAACCCTCCTACTACTTAGTTGACTCAGTTACATAACTATATTATTGGACAATATTATTCTCTCTTTATTATTAATTTTTTAATCTTTTTATAAGAGTACAGTGTGATTCGCCGACTACGGCGCTTTTGCATCCTCTCTCACCCGCACTATACATTGACGATTTCATTACACATGTTCATTCATTTGTTCTGTTGTGCTCGTTTGACGTGAGGTTGAGACAAATAAATAAAATAAATAAATGAATGAAACAAACCAGGGCCGACTTTTTTGCGGTCTTCGCCGACAGTGTCGATGACTTTCTTGAGCACTCCGGTCTGACCGAATAGAGTCCTTGTCCAGCCGGTTGTGTCCAGTCGCGACCGTTTCTCTGAAATCGCGCAGACTTCGCACGACGTGGGAGGCGTTTGTTGTAATAATGTTAGAAGAAATTGAACAGGTCCGCTGCACTCATCCAACAGAGGAGATGAACTGTTAAGTCGGAAACAACGGAACTAACATCGATCTACCTGTTTCATCAACTGCCGACACCAACGTTTGAAATTCTTGATCGTATTGGAAAGAAGCAGGAAGGGTTAGATTAGTTTCAGACGACAGCTTTTCTGACCAAGCTTCTATCAGTTTTGTTAGCAGACCTTTATCTCCAAGCAAGCCATTGAGCACAGTGTCATCGTCATCTGAACAAATCTTTTTCGATTTTGTTTGTCACTACACGGCTACTACTTTTTTGAAAAGCGACTAGAAGGCAAGCGAGCAAAAAGCGGTGCAACGAACCCAGACAAACCTGAATGGTTTTCTTTGAGCGCGCCATGCTCGTCGCTGTCTTGGCGGGAAGGCAACGCATGGGCGGTGTAAAATAAAATAGCGAAAGTGATAGGGATGAGAGGGAATATTTCAGACATGGCCGTTTCTAGTGGCCAGTCGAAATTAGACCGATTGGTGGGCCTGCGACGTTCTGCGGCGGACGACTGATCGGTACTATGACGAAGGCGTTGGGCCGGGCAAAAGAGATTTGCCACAGGGCGCAATGATTTGCGACTGACGCCTACGATTGGGGCCGACCAGTTTCTTCTTGTTTCGTAGTAACACTCGATCGCATATCGTGTGCACGCAACAGACAGGTTGCCATCACAACAAGCAAATATCTGCAGACATGTGCATGGTCGCCCAATGCGGTGTCGTCTGTTTTCGCTCTGAACATTTTGTCCCACTCAATCGTCGTGTGACACAGATTGTTCAATGCTGTCACCGTTTCAGTTCTCTCTCGTGTACAATGGGACTTTTTCATATTTACACCCGTTTTGTCGATATGGACGAGTATATGTGAACACGTACGTAGTGAGAGATTGTGATTGTCACTCTGCACGATGGTGAATCAGCCGAGTATTCCAAGACAGTCGAGTGGTCCTCCGCCGCTCACCGGATGGTCCTCTGTTTCGTAATTATTGTAGTAATCAGCATGTCCGTCGGTTCCACTGGCGATCGCTGCGCTTCCACCGCGTCGCCCACCGATTCGTTGATTTCGTTTGTTGGATCCGGCCGTAGGGTGTCGTCTTCGTTGCCCTCTTTGTCCACCACGACGTCGCTCCAGTTCTTCCACCTGTACGTAGTAGTCATCGGATCGTTTGCCTCTGTTCGTTGACTGCTCTTCATCCGTTCTCGTTGTCATTATGGTTCTTCGTTGCGTAGATTGTGCAGGCCACCCAATCGGCTGGGGAATATTCGCCATCGGTGTTCTGGCAGAAATTCTCTGCGACTGTGCTCTGGACGCGTGTCTGTGAGCTTTTGCGCGTGCTTTTGCGCTCCGTCTGACGTCAGCGAGACTGGGACTTCTTCTTCGATTGGAATTTCGCGCTGGCGGCGGACGAGTGTCGTCTCTGTGGCGAGTGACCGCTCCGGGATCTAGCAATTGGCCGACGTCGACTTTCTTGGCTTTCATGTCTTCGAGCGATGTCATGAACTTGTCGATGAGCTTGAAGCCGCTGGTGAATAGATTGCACTGCGACCGACTCATGTTCCCCTCGCTGCACACCACGTTCATGATGTCCGGGTCGTTGACGATCGACTGGCGGAGGTCGCGGTCTCCAAGCACTTGCGCCGCGAGATTCAGGTTCTCGAATGACTCGTCGTTTTTGAAGTTTTGCGCTGTGCAGGAAACGAACTTGCAGATTTTCGAGTGTCCCATAAGACAGATTGGTACGTCATCCAGCTTGTCGTACCTGGGCGCGCCGAGAATTTGCTTGTCTCTCTCGCCCAATAAAGGGTTGAGGGCGTCCAACATGCCATGCGGGATCATGGCGTCGGCTTGCGCGAGTTGATGTTTATTGATGTTCAGGTTGAAGATTGGCTGCACTAACGCCAGCGCTTTTGTAATGATCTCATCGATAGGATTGGATGCTGCAATGTGAAATAAAAGTTAAACAACTGTTTCTATTGATGGACTGGATGCTGTAATGTGAAACAAAAGTAATACAACTGTTTTTTTTAACACACTCTAATTACGCGAAGATGTCGAAATCTTACACTGTCTTTTCTGAATGGACTTGGCGCGCACTGTTCCGCTAGGACTCCAAGACAGAACGAGTGACACAATGAGCCATCTTAGTGCGATGAGCATGATGAGGAGGAACTGTAGATGGACGCAGCGACACGAGAAGAGAGACCAATTGCCTGAACGGAGGGCGGAATCGGGTTTCCGCACGGACCATCGTCTTGTCTGATTTGTACAGTCGAAAAACAAGTTGTCCTTACCTGGTCTGCGCCCCAACCTACGCGTGAACTTTAACTCACTCGATAACATTGTTGTAGTTTATTTGCTCGCCCATCGTTTCCTGTCAGCGTAATCTGTGCACGCGCTGATTGGCTGCGTCAGCTAGCTTGGCGGCGGCTTGGCACAGAATCGTTTGCACAGTCAGTCGGCGGCAGCAAACGGTCGAATAGTGCGCGCAGAATAGAAATGTCGCTGCTAACTGTGTTGTGCACTGTGGTGCTACTGACGACGTGGGCGAACCCGTCGAACGCCGCTGTCACTTCGGAACGCGTTCCCAGTAAGGTCGTCAATAAATGATCCGATCGGCACTCGACCAGAACTAGAATGCTCGTTTTTGCTAGACTTTGATGTCACTGATGCGGAGCTACAAACTCTAGTGGAATCGCTGCGCCAACACGACACGAACAAAGCTCGTCCCGATCAGATCGTCGTCGACTACCAAGGCCACACCACCACTCAAAACGATGGCGACAACGCAAAAAACAGGTTAGATTTTCTTCGAAAAAAAGTTTCGTCGCTCAACAAAGCAACAATGCATTGTTGTTGTTCCTAAATTTTACGGTTTAATATTGGATTTAGTGACATAGCCAGATTTTAATGAAGTAAATTTAGATTATTCCAACGGGTCGACACGTCCCTGCTTCGCAAACCGACCTACGAAAAGTACATTGCCATGATGGACAATTACAATCGTTATGCAGGAATAGCAGAGGACGAAACAAATGCGGAGAAGGCCGAAACAACCAGTTTTCTTAATTCTGTACTAGAATCGTCCGTCTGGAGGGAATTGTACGATTTTTTGCACAGAAAGAGTTAGTCTCTTAAGAGTACGATTGGGAAACGTCCTTGCGATTTCAGACCATCCTTTCGCCAGCGACCCTGCGACTTTCCGGAAATGGATTGCTCAACTGTGGTTTGTTCGGTATTCGCGAGCAAAGGGTCGATTGGATACCTCAGGATTTGAGCACATTTTCATGGGAGAGGTGAATAGACAATTACTTTTCTGCAGTGACTTGTTGTGCTTCCCAAAAAGAACCAAACCAACACAGAAGAACGTTAAGGCCTGAACAGAGTAATTGCGAATTGGCGCAATTCGGAGTTTTTGTGAAGAAGAACCAAGAATAACTGCAGATCAAGAATACAGATTGTAGTCATTCTTGGTTTTCTTCGCGAAAATTGCGAATTGCGCCAATTCGCAATTACCGTATTTATTCTATATAAGGACACCCCTCTCGCGCGTTCTGTATGCTGATTAGGGGTTAATTAACATGATATCTCCCCGGATTTTAGCGGGTGCTTATACCGTAAGTAATCTACTATTAACTCCCGCTAAAATCCGGGGCAAATCATGTTTATTAATTACTAATCAGCATGCTGAACACGCGAAAGGGGGTGTCCTTATATTAGAATAAATACGGTACTCTGGTTAGGCCTTTACTGTCACTGAGTTTAAGCCATGATGGCTGTATTAACCTGGTCTAATGGACCATTATAGCCCAGGACCCCCGGTCCTCCCACTATCAAGGGGGACTCCCGGTCCAGCCACAAGGGCCCTCTAACGCCATGATCAGCAAAATTAGCATTAATTCATGTCAAAATGTCAAAAAATTTGTGTCCTGTGCAGAAAACAAGCAATATGTCACATCCGGCGGCCGAAAAAGTCAAAAGAACTTTTCGCATTCGGCGAAAGAAAAAGAGCAAAGGGCCCCCATCAATAATATGGCCCAGGCAGGGGCCCCTCTATCAGGGGTGAAGCTAGGGGGGACGGGGATACACCCCCATCAATTTTGGAGCGAAAAATGAGAGAAGGGTCCCCCTTATCATTTTTTCTTGGCCCCAGATTTGCCCCCCCCCCGTCCGAATTTTATGACTTCGTCCTTGCCCTGCATCCTTAATCCGGGTCTGCTAATGGACGCTGATTCAGGTTAAAAACAATGAAATCAGCGGCATGCACAACTGGGTGCGCTTCTACATGCTCGAAAAAGATGGGAATGAACGCTTTGATTACAAAGGCTTCCTCGTATCGCGCTTTGTAAGTGCATGGAACGAGATACTTGATCAATGAGTCAGCCAAAGGAGCTTTGAATTTCAGAATCTGATGGCGGCGGTAAAGTTTTCTTGGGGCTCGGAGTACAAGCGCTCAGGTAGCTTCCTGATAGGTACAAGTCCCGAGTTTGACCTGGCGCTGTACACGGTGTGCTTTTTGTCACGACGTGGACGAAGCACATGCAACGTGAGTAATGCATGAGTATCACGTCCTGTTGACAAATGACGAATTATAGATCGATATCAACGGATGTCCGATGACAGTTACGAGCCACGATCTTACTCAGCAAGGGAAATTATACATCGGTTCCGTGTATCCCGGTGCTGGAAGAATGACGTCGGAATGCCGCAGTTTGAATTCCGGAAACCGACGAAACTGAAACTTTGTCTACCTCATGGAATGAATACCATTGTTTCTTGATTGTTTGCACTTTTCGTTTCCTGTCATCATTTTCTCTTAGGAATGAAACTGCTGCTCAAAGAATTGTGCTCATAAAATTGTGCTATCTCATTTTCTTTCGGGCGTCTTGACAACCATGCATGCCAACTAATTAAACAAATTCACTAGCATCGCTGCGAGTATTTTCGTGCTCAAGCTGGTCTTAGATTTTTCAGAATTTCATTTATTTGCATCTGCCACTCTACAATGTGCGATACACGATTCTATGTCGTTTGCATACTTAATTTCGACGCAAACTCAACAGAATCAAGCGCAAAAGTAAAGTAAAGATTATTAATCCAAACGGTTACACTTTGCTTTGATCACTCATCTCTGTGGTTACTCTAGTTTGTGTTTGTAGTATCATCCTGTGAACGGTTTTCAAAAGACCAAGTGAAGCTTCGTATCGATCAATCATCTGTGATCTCAGAGTAGAGTAGAAAACCTGTTTAGCCGATTACGCTTGAGCGCCGCCATAAATTTGACTGACTGAAAGGTGCGCACAGAATTCCATTTAAGGCTGCAGCTCCTGTCTGAAAACTAGTCGTTGTCGCCGTTGCTCGTCCGCCGACTGTTTCACTCTCTGCACCAAAATGGCTGGGACTACTTCCTCCGCACCTGAATTGCGCAAAATAACCAAAGAAGAAGTGGCAAGCCACTGTACAGCTGACTCTGTGTGGATTATCTTGGATGGAAAAGTGTACGACGTGACCAAGTTTCTCGAAGATCATCCGGGTGGAAACGATATATTGATCGAGCACGGCGGAAAGGATGGAACGGCAGACTTTGAAGATATTGGTCATTCATCAGACGCTCGAGTCATGAGAGAATTACATCTCATCGGAATTCTCGCTGACTGACTGATTCGTTATGCAACATAGCCGCTTTTGATCGCTTTCATTCGCTATTGTACGAATACGATACATTCTGCCATTATCATTTCTCTTTTATTGTGAGTCAACTCAGTTCAGCGAGCAAATTTCAATCGAATAAATTCTTTTCATACGCGCAGCCGTAATCATTCACAATGCACGTCATTCAATCCGCATCGGCCATGGGAATTTCTGGCGGGGAAAATGTCGTTTCCTCGTCAATGTTTTCAATCGTTTCGTTCACCGGTTCCGTTTTGGTAATTGGCTCAGAATTTCTCGGTCTCCTTGTCATTGCACCAAGTACATAAATATGATCGAGTGCTTTGCGCAACTGTAAAAAAGATTATTCCACATTAGTATTGATCAACAAATAAAGTGTCTTACCTCAGGTATTCCAATCACTCCAACTAGACGACCTGCTTTGGTAACATACGCATGATTTAGATTAAGGAGAGTGAACAGGCGGTGGACTTTGTAGATTGACGTCCCTTCAACTAGTTGAAAGGGTGCTGGATCGATGCTGCCGCCAATGTCGATCGGTTTGTCAAGCATGTCTTGTTTGCGCAAGAGCAGGCGCTGAACAACGAACTGTTATAAGTCAATTTCAATTTTTTGAAGTGCACTGTTTGATTAGACTACAAAGCCGAACTGGCTTGTAGAATAGAAAGAACGAGTGAAAGGTTTTTGCTTCTTATTTGTCTCTGTTAAAAACTATATTACCGTATTTTAAGAAATAGTAGCCCACGGGTCAGGCCAAAAACGCAAGGGTCCCCCCCTTATGTTTTCAGTTTTGGTAAGTGTCCAAGGCACCCTGGACGAAGGTTCCCATAAGCTACTATTTCTTAAAATACGGTACTTACATGGGCATCATTTTGATCATAATCTCCGCTGTTCGATTCCGTGACAAAATCTGAAACACTTATTTTTAAAATGTACAGGGTGAGTGTAAAGTCCCGCGCACATTTTGATTTTAATTAAATCTCAGCGAAAGGATCAGATTATGTTGACATAACACAGTTTTTTCACCTATTTCTCCGGTTTTTTCCAAAAATATTTGTGGAATTTGGCCCAAGACTGGCTAAGATATGGTCAAATTAAAAAAAATGCGCCTTTGAAGGTTATTTGCTTGATAAACGCATATAATCGAGCATACGACGATTGACGAACTTCAGGTTCAGTGGTACGAACCGAGTGCTCGAGCTTTTTGCTTTTTTAACCGGGTGCTCATGTTTCGCGCGTTACCGTCTCCCCTGAGAAATGTGCGCGATGAGACAAATTTTTACTGTTTTCACCATATCTTTGCAAGTATTGGACCAAATTCCACAATTTTTTTTGTGGAAAAACCGGATAATTAGGAGAACAAATATATATAATGTCGACATAATTTGATCCTTTCGCTGAGAGTAATAAAATCAAAATGTGCGCAGGCCTTTATATTGACCCTGTATAAGTTTTTCGCACAGTCATACCTTCTACTTTGCTGAGCAGAGTGATGGAGCGTGGGATGCCGCTGTAAGACCTTTCGTGTTCTTTTTCTGATTCTTCTTTTGAAAAAGATGTGCGAGTTTCTGCGAACAATTGCGGACGTTTCTTGATCACGGATATGTGGTGATATGGGCTGAAAGAAATAAATAGATCGACTGATGCGTTTTTTTTTGTTGCTCACGACTGTTCCGCTGTGCAGACGTTGTGTCGAAGTAGGCGAATAAGGAACCGTCGCGGGACTGAACCAAGCAGAATTCTCGACTCTGAAAAAGGGTACCGTAACCAATTTACTTTATGTTGAGTGTTAGTACCTTTGTCAGTAACCACTGGAAACGATCGAAGGTTGGGTGAATTGACCAGAATTTCTTTCAGTTCAACATAGGTCGTCTCTGTTGTGATGAACTTGACATCGAGCACCATGATTTGTTCTGCTTTGATCACATGAACACTGAAAATGTGCTCAATATATTTTATTATTCATAGGGACTGTATTAGTGTTACCACGGGGGCGGATGGTTCGGGGCGGACGGTACGGGGAGAACGGGGGATTTTTTCCTTCGGGGCGGGCCGGTACGGGGAGTACGGGGTTCCCCGTACCGTACCGTACCGTACGGCGAAAACCCCGTACCGTGGCAACACTAGACTGTATACTACCTTGATCTGGAGGGGGGTAGTTCAGGAAGAAACGGCAATTGCTGGATCTGTATCGCACTATCATATATCGATGGCTGAATATACGTGCAAACCGCGTTTGCAAAGAGAACAGCAATCTGAAAAATTGTTTTTTTAAGGTAAATTAATCAAACACAAAAACGAGCTCACAATGACAGGCAACATGTAGACAATTTGTCCCGTCATCTCAAAGACAATCACACAAACACACGTAGTGTGAGTGATCGCTCCAGTGAATGCAGCCGCTCCTACAATTCTCTGGTCGTTATTTACTTTGGTCACTTTTTCTTATTCACCGACGATCGCGTAAATGCCTGCGTATATTTGAGTGCCTTCGATGCCTTGGATACCATTCGGATAGTGGTATGCGATAGTTTCTCCGACAAGGCGACCAATAGCGGCTCCAATGATGAATACTGGAAAGAAAATACCGCAGGGAATCGGTAGCGTGTAGCAGACCAGTGATAGCAGAAACTAAAATGAGCCGTCAACAAAAATTTATATTGCTGCAAAAAAATGCTAACGAAAATGACGATGAAACAGCAAAGTATGGTGAAGATGCTCATGTCGTCAGTCAGTTTGCCGGTCCAGTTATCGAACAGCGGCTGATCGCACAAGATAAGGGTAGTGCCGTTTTGCCACGAACACTTGCTAAATAGCTGATGAAGCCATGTCCTTCGTTTTAACTAAACAAAATTTCATAAAATTATGCTTAACAAGTTGTCGCTAACCTGTCCTGCTGTGAGTAAATCGATACCATCGGGATAAGTTAAAGAGCTAACCACCAAGGCAACTACCATAGGATAGATCGCCACACTGTTGTAAAGAGAATTCGTCCGACATGTTAAAAAAACCAACTACGAAGCAAACTTACTTGATATTTGTTATTTTTTTAAACACTGCATTGTGCTTTGTGAAGAGTGCAACCTGACGGTGAGTATAAATGAAGAGCGCGCCCAGTAATCCGCAAAGAATGCTGAGACAATATTACGGTTGTTGCATTGCATTGTGCATAACCACGTACCCAAGTAGTGCAAAATAAGGGATTTCTTGTGGAAGAAACGAGTCGTTCGGGAAATCGGTTTGGTAAGATGAAGTAATTGCGGCTGAAGGAAAAGACCATCTGAACACAGTGTAGTGACAATTTAGACTCTGTTTACCGTTAGTATTGTACAGATAAATACGAAGAATGCGAAACACAATAGCGCTTGAACAAGCTGCGAAGAAAGACTTCCAGTAATTGCGGACTGGGAAATAAAACGAAGTGACTTCGATGGAGTACAGGACACCTAGAAGAGGAATAAAAATGATGATGTGAAAGAGAGAAAAGGAGTAAACCGCCGATCGGGGCGTTGAGAGTGCATGCCATGCCAACTGCGCACGCTGTCGCCAACAGCTCTGAATAGCGAAATTCGCTGGTGAAGACGCCACGATGACATCTTGCTGTCAGTTTGCTCAATTCCGTCGCTATCACTGCAGCTATGTGCACAAATGGACCCTGAATTTTGATCGTGTAAAAAACCAGTACCGCATTTATTCTTATATAAGGACAATCTCTAATATAAGAACATGTCCTTCTATTAGAATATCGATTTCTCGCAATAACATGGACAAATATATGGTCAAAATATGATATTTGATGTTATAATCTCGTTCAACGATTTTCTTGACCCACTAAGCAGTTCCCGCTTGCTTTTAGACACAAATTGAAATTGAAGAAATCGAAATTTACAATATTGCGAACAAAATTTTCTTCCTAAAGCTGATCAAAAAATATAAGGACAGTCTTTAATAAAGGGTAGGAGCTGATCGAAAAATATAAGCACACGTCCTTATATTAGAATAAATACGGTAGGTGTACCGCCTCGCATAGAACTGTTCGAATCCAGTGTTCTCTCCAGTGCCAAGCCAAAACAATGCTTCATTTGCTGATATATTTTTACATCACAGGAGATTCTATTCGAGACAGTCTTCACGCATTCAGTACCTCCTTTCCAATGGGCAATCCGCTTCCCAATGAAAGCACCAGTGCCACTATTTTCGCGACGAGTACTCGAAATGTGAAGTACTCCTTCAGTACTACACCTCGCATGATCGCCTTTACTTCGGGGATTCCCGATCCTGCATTTTCGATCTCGTTTCTTTTGATATTTTTGACATCGAGTCGTACCGGCTGCTTGTGGAGCTATTTTTTGAACGAAAATCGCAGATATGAAGATCAAAACGATAGCGAAGCCGACCCAAACGCCGAAAGCCGCAAACTTTGAAATATGTTGTAAAGCAAGCGAGCAGAGTTGAAAATGCCCTAGAGGTAAACACCAAAATAGTAATTTTAATAATATTTACGTACAGATCTGAAGATACTCTTTCCCATAGTCCATGCTGGCTGACAAAATGGCCATGACGATGCCAAGAACAGCAGACAAACACCAATCTTCGACCAGAAAATGAGCAAGATTGCGCAACTGACCTGACCAAAACAGAGTTGTTCCAGAAAAACGTGCTGAAAACGTACCATGCATAAATTTCTTGCAAGTGTCGCTAGAACTGCAAGCGAATGATCCCAAATTCTTGGTACCATCGTGCTTCCTTTCTTTAACGTCGTTGTCATTGTAATCGAAATCGATTGTTTCCTCCATTTTTGAATGCAGTGGAGTTCTTAAGTGAGCTGTTTTGTAGAGTAAAAAATAATCTTAAATTGCACGTTTTTCAAGGAAAAAAATAGGTGGAATAGTGCAAGCAACTACTTTATGTGAACACAACAGAGAAGAAAAGATTCCCGACACGAGATTCACACAGAATGAGATCATATCTCGGGAATCCGGTTTCTGTAACGGGAGGGCGATAGCCAGTTTATAATAGTTGCTGTAAATGGTCACCGACGTAAATGGTCCACGACCAATTATACCCTTTCGGGCCAGACTTTGGCCCACAAAATGACTGCAAACACAGCTCACAAATTTTCTTGAACGTCACCTCATTGGTCACAAATCACAATAATATTCTTATTAAAAGTTTCCGAATTTTTGGAACCACTAAACCACTAAACTTTTGCTTATATCTCGTCAACCGCTTAACCAAATTGCACGAAATTTTAACTGAAGGTACATTTATAGGTTCAAAATGTTGTGTAAAAATTCCAAATGATCGGTTTTTCCTAACTCTCTAACCAACCGTTTGCGTTAAAAAATGCGAATTTCCGGTTTTTTGTGATTTATTTACCCGGTTTCGATCGCTTGTAACATTTTCAGATTAGCACCATTTTCAACAAAATTTTAGCACAAGTTAAAGTAAAACAATTAGTTTTATTGTACCAATTTTTATTAAGCTCTGATTTACTAGTCACTAGTTATGCAGGTCAGTGTTGAACTGATTGGCCCATAGTGAAACTTTTGGTCA
>JAQGCX010000790.1:0-13998 GCA_034700205.1 Plectus parietinus | reverse complement strand
AAGTACCGTACTTTTGGCGACCTCCCCCCGGTCGCCGGTCGGAGTGTAGCTGGCCTCGGACCAGCGTTACAGGTATGTCGTCACCCCTCCTCATCTCGGGTCGGGTGCTAAAGGTTTGTACGTCTGTGTGAGCATTACCTTTCTCCTCTCGTCTCTGCTCTCTCCTCCATTTCGTTGAGCATTCTCGTATGGTAGAATGGGTCATGTTGTCCACCGCTGGTGGATGGTTTCTGTTGCTCGATTGACCGAGTGCCAATTATCTCGACTGATGGAGACCGCTCCTTGCGTCGTTTGTGACGATCGGAGCTGTTTTGCCGAGAGGGAGGAGACTCTTTACGACGGCGTTTTCCCGCATCATTTGCTTGCAACTCCTTCTCTCGCCGTTTCCATGATTCGCGCTCTTCCCAAGTACGATTGTGAAAATCCGAATGTTCCAGACTCCTTTTCAGCAAAGACTTTGCAGCTTGATTAAACATGATACTTAATGAGATGGTCGTTGCTTTCGTGAATGTCTGAATAGTAATCAAGTTGTCAGGACGACGCAGCGAACTGGGCGAAAGAGACTTGAAAAGCAACCTGCCAAAGTGGAGAGCGCTTAGGGTATTTGCATTTTTAATGAGCGCTGAGGTCGTTAGAGCGTTTCCTCGGGCCATCGGCGAAACAAAGCAAATAAGAGTGAGGGAGGAGAAGGAACGAGAAAGTGTCAATAGGGAAATAGGGACACTCCTTGAAATCAAACGAGACAGAAAACATGAAAAATCGTCCCTATCTACTCCACGACCGTTTGGACCGTCCTCATATATAGAGTGGCGCAATGAAAAGGGGACACGTTTCAATCGCTGCAGTTTCGCCAAATTTCATCGGACTACGCTGAAATTTGTTAAATATTTAAATCTAGTATCGACTTAGAAACTGTTAAAATTTCATTTTGTTTAGACGAGCTTTACAAATTGTATGCCCCTTTTAGTAAAAACGCGCAAAAATGCTCATACGCGCCGATTAATTAGTATCTTTTTTCGTGCGCGCGCATGGCAACTGTGAAAGACACGAAATGCATTGAACGAGAAAGCAGTCATGTCGAAGTTGAAATTTATCGCGAATTACAAGCTTTGATTTACATGTGTCATTGTTTTCGATTAAATATTATCAAAGGAGATAAAATTTAAGTATGAGCGTCTCTGCGCATTTTTACTAAAATTAGCATAAAATCTGTAAAACTAATCCGATTAAAGTGAAAATTTAGCAGTTTTGAACTCAATACTAAATGTACATATGTACCAAATTTCAGCTTAATCCGATGAAATTTGGCGAAATTGAAGCGATTGAAATGTGTCCCCTTTTCGTTGCGCCACCCTGTATTACAGTACAGCGAAGATTTCAGGAGATTCTCTACTTGTGGTATAGGCACTGAGACAGTCGTATTTGCCAAGAATTTGTGGGAACTTTTTTTGGTTGGTCTTTCGGGAATGGTGTCCAAAATACCACACCCTTGAAACTGGATATTTTCTCGAATCCAGTAAGAAGAAATAAAGTTGCTTACAGCCTTTTCAAGTACCGATGAATTTACGGTAAATTATTTCAAAAAGTGGCGGAAACGATTGGAAAGTGGGAACGCATTGTTGCATAGCACAGCATGAAACAAATCGTAATAACTACAACTAGTAAAACTATTGACACTATACGGTTATTCAACAAATTTTTTGCGAAGTCTTTGCAATTTAAGCACCGACACTTATTGATAAAGCCAATGAAGGTCAATTTTCTCTGACTCGACCAAAAACATGTATTTGTGAGATTCCACGATTTTACGAAGGGCGACCGGTGGGTGAAATGGCACAGACATCTGACCGACTGACATCACTCTATAAACCATTTCAAAGGTACACTGTCTCGCGCGGAATGCACAATTTGCAGTTCTTTTCCCAGCACAAGCAGCCTGATTTGCTACAAGATTACGGTGCAGTTGAATTTTGCAGTTGAAAGTTGGAAGATGTGGCACGGTGTTTCCGTGTGGTTGCGACGATCTGTTGACCAGTAGTTGCGCATTTCTGGTTTAGCTGAGAAGGGAAAGAGCGAAAATGAAAGGATCGACGGTTCTGTTGTGGACGTTCGGATTCCTGCTCGTTTCTGCAGGTAAAGAAGACTGTTCCTTTTTCTTTTAGTAATCTATTTGTTGATTTCAGTGTTCGTCACCCCGACGTTCGCTAGCGAAGACGCAGCTGAAGGCGAGGATGACGGACAAGTCGAGGATGAGCCGACAGATAGCCGCAAGGGAGCCGGAACCGTCACCGCCGACAAAGATAAGGTGAGAGTTCTTTTCTTTTGGGGTCTGCTGGCAACTGCTCACAAAACGAACAATATATGGAACCCAAAAAAGTTAATCAAATAGAAAATTAATTGCTATGTTTTCTGCTAGTGTCTCTTCAGCTGGACAGATCTCATTCTAATCCAATTTAATTACGCGGCTTTCAAATCGCAAATTTTAAAAATATATTTTCCATTGAATGTATGTGTATGATAAGTGGATGATTTCTGATTATTATTGTCCAAGTCATCTTGTGGTCTCTCAGTTCAGCAATTCATGTGTTGTATTCCTTCAGGATCTGGACGCTGAAGACGAAGTGAAGAAGTTAGAACCTTCTCCAGACGCGGAAGTCACCGTCATCTTCACCCATCCCAGCGTAGCCAAGGGTAAGTTCCTATGTTGTTTTAATATGCCGCACTTAGCACATTGGAAGGTATCTTTATCTGGCAATCAGATTCATTTTTGATTCAACTGCAATCATATTCAACTATTTTGATTCTTTGTTGTATTTAGTGGCTTTTTTGTTTTTGTTAGCGATATTCTCGCAATTTGCGTTGCAGTGAAAATACCTATTGCGAACTTTTCAGACCTGCCTGCCGGTCAGCTGTCCAAGTTTTTGATCGGTTTCTACAACAAGGGCGAGAAGGACTTCATCGTTCAGTACGCCGAGACCTCGTTCCGCTACCCGATGGACTTCTCCTTCTACATTCAGAACGTATGTTGCAATTGCTTCAATATTGCTTTCCAGCATAGGTTTAAATGGGGACCGAGACCGGCTACACCCTGGCGGTGTAGCCGGTCTCCAGGAGGGGGAATACCTACCCTATACCATTCGCGTCGAGATTTTGGTGCGAAATTTTTTTTTTTAAATCAAAAAATTTCGCCACTATGTGGCGAAGTCCATAGCGAAGTCTAGCTACACCCTGAACCGGGCCCATACCTGTAACCAGGGGGGACCTAGCTACATACAGGCCCCCTCTGGCCGGACCTCGTATGTAGCTAGCTACATTCACCCCCCCCCCTCGCGCCGAAGGCGGCCGAAAAAGGTAAGGGTTCCCGCTGTAAGGGCAGCAAATTTTTTTTTTTGAATTTTGCGCCAAAATCCCGACACGAAGTACCGTACCCGGCCGACCCCCCCCCCCCGGTCGCCGGTCGGAGTGTAGCTGGCCTAGAACCAGCGTTACAGGTATGCATGAAATCCACTTGCAGCACCGCCGCACGAATTCCGACAGCGTATGTGCTATGACAATGTTCGGAATATTTTCTTGACGATGCGCAAGAACCACACGGAGCCTGTGGGAACTATGATCAATCTTTTGTCAATGGATGGTGGTGGCATCCGAGGGCTCGTCATTATTCAGGTTCGTTCGTATGATCATAATTTCTTTGACGGTAAAGAGAGTACTGTAGAAAGCACCGTAACCCCAGAACTTTTGATCTGCAATAGTGACCAAATGTTGTTATGGGACGTTTACTAAAAATGGATTTAAATCATACGAAGTAATGTTACTCAATTCAATAAATTCTGGATTTTGACAGAGACATTCAATTGAGGAGGGGTTTTTGATCACTTTCCGGTTAATCGTTCAAAAAGTTCTGACTATAATTCACATTTTTCCCGACACTTGACAATTATGTGCGTGTTTCAGCTTTTGTTGGCCGTCGAGGGTTTGATGAAGGAGCGAGTGTTCGACTACTTCGACTGGGTGGCGGGCACAAGCACCGGAGCGCTGGTGGCTGCAGCTCTAGCTCAAGGTGCGGTCAAGCGATATTGTCAAAATTTAGCCATCGATAAAGAAAAAAAACGGGGTTTGGTCTCGAAACGAAAATCATGACTAATGAAATGATTTTGTCTCAGCCTCTCATGATTGACACAAACTTGTGCTCGCTGAGTATCTCTGAGGTGTAAAATAAAAACTCTGTATCCCGCAACGGTAGTGTGGGTTTATGATTTTCTTTCCCTGACAGGTTGCGGTCTCACCTTCCCGTTTCTCTTTACCCAGTACAAAGTGTTGATTATACAGTCACGCGTATTGTCCTTTGTCATTTAGGAAAGAGTCTGCGAGAATGCCAGCGCATTTACCTTCGCTTCAAAGACCTCGTTTTCGACGGATGGGCTCGACCATACAACACAGTATTATTGGAACAGTTTATTCAACGCGAAATGGGCGAAAATACAACTATGGCTGACTTGGTGTGGCCACGGTTAGTCGTTTATCTTTACGCAACTTTCACGTGAACTCATCTGATTATTATAGATTGATGATCACAACAGTGCAGGCAGACATGTTCCCGGTCAAGCTGCAATTCTTTCGCAACTATCGACTGCCGCTGAACAAAGATGAAAATGAGCAACTGGGTTACAATGTGCCTGCCGGTAGGATAATTGAGGCAGTGAATTGAGTGAATGAGTAAATTTTCAGATCTGAAGTTGTGGAAAGCGTTGCGATGCAGCAGCGCAGCGCCGACGTTCTTCAGCAGTGTGGATAGGAAGTTCATAGACGGCGGCATCATCGCCAACAACCCGGCACTCGATCTCCTCGCTGAAGCGCATCTCTGGAACGCCACTATGCAGTACATGGTTAGCGTCCTTCTTTTTCTTTTTTGCTTCTGTTCATAGGTCCCCTTGGGGTTCGAGGTTGGAGGGGACTCGCAAGTACTAGCGTCCAAAATTCGAGGGGGCGTAAATTTACATATTCAAATTAAGCAAAATTACGGTATTTTTTGGGCGCGAATTCAAAAAATTCAATTTTTTTTGCCTAAAAACCGTGCTAGGGTCCAAAATTTGAGGGGGGGCGTAAATTTACATATGCTAATTAAGCAAAATTACGGGATTTTTTGACGCGAATTCAAAAAATTCAAATTTTTGCCTAAAATACCGTATTTTTCGGGGGGGGGGTCGCAAAACTCCGCCCACTTTAGACCAGTTTGGGGAGAGGCCAGCCCCCCCCCAATGGCACTTATGCTTCTGTTGCACGATGAAGACCAGCTGTGATGAGCGAACTGTTCAGGGCAGACCCAAGTCGGACGAAATAACCGTTGGCTGCATGCTCAGTGTGGGCACGGGTGTGATTCCACCCAGTCGGATCGATTCGATCGATTTCGATCTGTCGGGCAATCCCTACTCGACGGCCGTTGCGATGAAGAATCTCGGCGTCATCCTGATTGATCAGGTAAGCATAAAATTATGCTTGCATCACGTTGCACTGGGGCAGCATATTAGTTGTGTGGCTGGCTGCCAGTTATCAATAACAAAACAAATTACTATCGGCGCAGCGAAAGCTGACCCGCTCGAAAGCATACTGTATCACTGTCTTGTAGCGGCTAGCACGAAATTACGGTTTTTGGCGGGAGGACAAAAAATTTTACGTATGAACAAAATTTTGGCAGGACGCCAATCGGGAACTCTTATTTGCGCTCTTTTTTTCAATAGCGATTAGCAAAAATTTGAAATGGTTTGCGTGGAGGGATCGGTCTGGCCGCTGTGATTTTATTGTAATTTATGGTCGTCTTGTAGGTGACGGCGACCATCTGTTAGATAATCTGTTAGACCTCATTTTTTGACTTAGTAACAGGCTTAGACTTAGTTAGCAGTGTACATGTTAGCCTAAGGCCCTGAATATACTCCGCGGAACATCCCGCGGCACATGTACAAAACATAGGTTATTGATTACTATTTTGTACATGTGCCACGGGATATTCCACGAAGTATAATCGCGGCCTAAGCGACCGTTGGCCATTCGTCCCTCCATACCACAAGGGGAGCATATTGGCTGTGTGGCTTAGGCTTAGGCTTAGCAGTGTACATGTTAGTCTAAGCCACCGTTGGCCATTAGTCCCTCCATACCACTAGGGCAGCATATTGGCTGTGTAGCTGGCTGTCAGTTATCAACAACAAACCAAAGTATTTTGTGGTGGTCTTGTAGGTGACGGCGACGGAAGGGGCACCTGTGGCGCGGTCGCGTTCGTGGTGCCACAGCGTGGGCGTCCCGTTCTTCCGTCTAAGTGCGCCCATGTCGAAAGACGTGGCCTTGGACGTGAAGGAAGACAGAGAGATTGCGCAGCTCATGTGGGACTGCGTCGAGTATTCGTTCCGGCATCGGCAAGAAATGGTGGACTTGGTGGAGCTGCTGCGGTTGTCGGGACCGAGTTCTGAACGCCGACACAAGTTTAGTCTGTTCGACAAGACTATGTGCGACTTACAGTTGCCGACGACCGTCAATGGCTTCGCCGACAACGAAACTGTAACGCCTACTGTGGAAGACCAAAAGTGGCTCTAACCGTCTTGTCTTGCGCTATTGTACTGTCTTCCGCTTTCAAAACGTTTCACTCACCGCTATTGCTTAAAAGGTTCGACGTGCATTACGAAAAGTGCTTGACGCATGTTATTCGATGTCGTTTGATGATCTTTGTGATGTCCTGTCCAAACTCGGTATTGGTTAGATGATCGCGCGTTCATATCTGTTCCATTCTTACAAATTTAATCGCATCGATATCGATTCTCTTAATCATTCCGTCCTCTGCTTCTGCGAAGTAAGGCGAATATACAGGGTGAGTCAAAAGTATGTCCACAAGTTTGACGGCTTACAGCTTTGCGCATTCGAAGCAAATTAGATGCGACTTTTTGCGTTGTAATAAGCTCACTTTAACTTTTCTTTTCTTTTTTTAATTGTGAAAATCGGACCATCGTTACCCAAGTTATGACCATTTTGACCCAAGTTACAACACGGATCATTGAAAAAATGGGCCAAATTCCGGACGCGATGAGAGGAAATGCCGAAAATTCCGATTCCGAAAATCGTGCAGTTTAGTAAAATGGTCATAACTTGGGTAACGATGGTCGGATTTTCACAATTAAAAAAGAAAATCTAAGTTAAGGTGAGCTTGTTAAAACGCAAAAAGTCGCATCTAATTTGCTTCGATATGCCCAAAGTTATAAGCCGTCAAACTTTGAGACATACTTTTGACTCGCCCCGTAGCTTGTCAACGATAATGGGCTTATTTGCCAAACAATGTGATCTACAGTACTTACCTGTCAATCAATGTTGCTTTAATATGGTTTTCCTTCGCACCGGTCAAACCGCCGTACAATTGCATTTTGCGGGTAAAACTCAGTAAATCTCTAAACACTGGTCGACAATGTCGAGTTTTCGGAAGCACAGTGTTCGTACCACTACTCAAATATGGTATTTTATTGTCCTGGATGTTGGCTGAACAGTCACTGAAAACGGGAAGCGGCTGAAGGTCAGAGTGAAGCTGTCTAGAAATTACGTAACCCTATTTTTGGCCTCTACTCCCCCTCCCATAACCGCGCAACCTAGCTTCGACGACCCCTCTCGGTTACGCTAACGTTGTAGCATATAATTATCGATTGATTTGGTTACGATGAAGTCACCATGACGTCTTGCGTAACCGACCCTCTTAACCCCCTCCCCCTTCAATAAGGTTGCGTTGTTGAATTTGTCCAAAAATCGAAAAAATTTGTTGTCAGCTCCGTTGACCAGAGATCAATTTTGCTGTTCAGATCGAGATCGACTTGGGTGCTGAACGTCACTACCATTCTGTGTTCTCCTGTCCCATTTTGCGTCAACAAACCACCGATGCCAATCCGCCTATGAGACTGAGCTGCGGTCACGTGATCTCGCGTGATGCGTTGCTCAAGTTGGCGCAGAACAACAGGTTCGCGTTCACTCGCTCTCTTGACCACTTCGGCGCATTTCTTTTTCAGGCATTTTAGACTCAAGTGCCCCTACTGTCCCATCGAGTCCACAGTCAACGAAGCCAAGCGTGTTCATTTCTGATTTAGTCTCGTCCGAATCTATTTATTGCCTTCGTCGGTCGCGCTGTGTTCGCATTGTATCGCTGCATTATTCGTATCTGGCAATAATTCGGCGTCAAAGTATTTTTTCATTTTCATTCCATGCGTTTAACGTAAACTGGTTATTGCTTCCCAATGGTACGAAAAAAGAAAAATATGCACGAAAACACTGACTACTGACCGGTTTAAATGCGACAGAAAGGGTGTGCCAATCCAATGCAGTGTGCCACAAAACTCGCGGTCGGGGGTTCTGTTTTTTGCCTGCTCTGATTTCAAATTCTTTATGTCACCATTCACCAATCAATCTTCGGGACTATTTCGGTTTTCAACTCCAATACAATGTCTCCTATCTTCCGTTTTTTAGTCTCCGGCAACCAAATTGCAAAGCCGATCGCAAACGCTATAGTGGGTATAATGAAGAGCAAAAAGCAAAGCGGGCCAATGATACCCTCAATAGGGAGAAAAGCCAATGGAAGCAGAAAACCGAATCCGTACTGCGCGCCGATGGCGGCGGAGTTGATGGCGCCTCGAGCATTTTGCGGCGCTAATTCAGTGCCAATGAACCAACTGACTGGGCCCAGACCGACGCCAAACAGAAACATAAAGCACGCCAGCACCGCCATGAAGACCCACGCCTGCCAGTCGGCTGGACTGCTCTGATGCATCAATCCCAACGCCATTAACAGACTGTCGACCACAGCTATCAGAATGAGACTGAGCAAGAGCAGCTTCCGTCTGCCCACTCGGTCGATGAACGTCAGACTAATAAACGACGCGACGAGAGACGGCAATGTAGCGACGGCGTTGGCCAGAGCCGACAGATTTTCACTCATTCCGACTGTTCCGAGCAGCATCGTGCCCAAGTAGGACAATGCCGACACGCCACTGAAAGCTGCGGCCATATTGCACAACACTGCTAACACTAAAGCGCGTCTCGTCGCCCGATCCGACCAAATCTGCCTCAATGTCAATTCGTTCTTCAACAGTTTCACATCCGCTTCAATGTTTTTCATCACCGATTCGACTTCCGCGTCTGGCTCGTGGTAGTAGATTACTGTAGCTCTTGCCTCTTTGCGCTTTTCCATCGAAAAGAGGTATGTTGGACTTTCTTTTGCTGTCGTCACCAAGAGCGCAACCAGAAGAAAACTCGGAATCATTTCGATGGCGAAAATGATCGGCCATAAATGTCTTGATCCAAGCGGCGAGTAGCCAATCCAGTTAGCAGTATTCGAACCAAATTCCACAGCAAATGCAGTCAGAACACCGACAGCTCCACGAAACTTTATCGGGCTAATTTCTGACAAGTAGAGGGCTTGAAAACCTGTTGCTAAACCGGCCCCAACACCGCATATGAATCTTCCAATGCAGAACATATGAATCAAGTTCAAATACTTCGAACAGATCAGTAGAGGTAAGCCAAGCAGTAAGAGAGCTGAACTGCACAGCAAGCCAGTTTTCCTTCCAATTTTATCCACTAAAAAGTACAATATACCAGCTCCGACTGCCGCACCGAGTAGATTTAGACCGATCACAAAGGCCCAAATCACTCGAAAGCTTTCGTCGTTCATTACATAGCCGTGGTTTACGATAAGAGATTGGTTGAGAAATTCAGCGAAAACGCCGAACGTTGGGTTCAGAATGCACTGTTGGAAACCGAAATGAGCACTGCCGCCAACGGCGGCTATTGCACCGGTAAGAAAGAGCCGTGACTTGCCCATTGGATCAACACAGGCTCAGTCGCATTTGGAATAACAGCGGATCGAATCAGCAGAACTATTGAACACTGGAATGTGCCTCAATTAAGTCATTCATATGGCAGTTCAGCCGAAATCGTCAGCACAGAAAACTGGTGTCCATTGTTGGTGTAGATGGGCTGCATTATACACAGTTAGTAGAGCGTCCTGGGCCGTTTTAATCTAATCGATAATTGTATGTTTTGAACGTGTCTGTCTTACACGTTCAAAACATACAATTATCGATTAGGTTAAAACGGCCCTGAGAGCGTCGCAACAATTTTTGAGCAATGACTTGATGAAAATTTCATGACTTCATGAGAATTTCATGCATGCTTAGATTGCTTCTTATCGGCGCAGACACTGAAGTGGTTATGATTCATGGCGTCCTTTAAAGTGACCGATGAGTCGTTGCCGAAACGTTCGCAAAAAAAAATCGCCTTGATAAGAGACGTTCGTTTTTTGTGGGTCTCGACAAGAATAGTCGCTACCCTGACAAGGCCGACTACGTGTACTGCTGCATTACGATGGCGACGACGGAAGAGGTCACACCGCTACGGTAGTGGTGTGGCGTGGTCAACTTTGCGTGGCCAAAAGTTGCTTAAAAGTTTGGGACGTTGAATAGGAAAGAAAAGAAGAGCTTAACTGTAACTCAGCAATCGACCCGGACAGGGCATCAACATGGTGTTGTTGGCGGCAGCGATATGTACCAAGCCTGGAAAGGGTAAGTTGAATTTTTCCATTTGTACTGTAAGCCTTTTTCTGATCGTGTACTCCTTATGTGTTGCAAGTGCAACGCTAACCATGAGTCTTCGACTGTGTCTTATCCAACATTGCTTATTCTAGTTCTTTGTATAATGATAAATTTGTTCAGCTTTGGTGTCTCGTCAATTCGTGGAAATGACTCGAGCACGCATCGAAGGTCTACTGGCCGCGTTTCCGAAGTTGATCAGCTCGGAGAAGGGCGGTAAGAGTGTCCCCTCGTTGCTCTGTTGACTGACTGTTGCGTTGTTGCGCTGTTTGCAGGTCAGCAACGCCAGCACACCTTTGTCGAGACGGACAGTGTGCGGTACGTTTACCAACCCATGGACCAACTATACGTCGTCCTCATCACTACCAAGGCCTCTAACATTCTCGAAGATTTGGAAACGCTGCGTCTATTCTCGCGCGTCGTATGATCTTGTTCTTCGCTTCTTCTTATTCCATTCAATGTTACTGTTTAGATTCCCGAGTATTGTCGGTCGAACGATGAGAAGGAGATTCTGGACCAATCGTTCCAGCTCATCTTCGCTTTCGACGAAATCGTCGCTCTCGGCTACAGAGAGAATGTCAACTTGGCGCAGATTCGCACCTTCACTGAAATGGACTCGCACGAGGAACGCGTGTTCTGGCAAATCAAGAAGGTCATCGATTTCCGTTGTTAACTGCTTAGGCTTAGGCTTAGTGTATTGTGTTTGAGCAATAGACACATTCTCTAATTCAAATATGGGTGCATTGGCTGGAACAGTAAAATTTCAGACGCAAGAAGAAGAAGCTCGAAAACTTGCGAAAGAGGCTAGGCTTAGGCTTAGGCTTAGTGTATTGTGTTTGAGCAATGGACACATTCTCTCATTCAAATATGTCTGCATTGGCTGCAACAGTAAAATTTCAGACGCAAGAAGAAGAAGCTCGAAAACTTGCGAAAGACAAGGCAAAGGAACTGCAACGTGCTCGCGCAGACGCGCAGAAGCGGGGCGGTCGTGTGCCGGCGCATTTGACCGGCATGGGATCTGGATCTGCCAAGTACGAACCCGCGGCCGTCACCGACTCCGGCGCCGATTCCATCGTCAAAAGCACTTACAAACCCGCCGCTCCCACGTGCGTTCCATCTTATCCCTTTCAATTACCCTATTCCAAACACTTCAATCTTCCTAACTTATCATACCAAATGTTCGCAAACAGATCATTTTCAAATAATCGCTATTTTCAAATTTTCAAAATAGCGATTATTTTCAAATAATCGCACTTAAATACTTGATGGTGGTGATGATATTCGATTATATTGTTGCGATGATATATCCACGTTGCAGACGACAGAGCACGGGCAAGGCGATGGTGTTGGGCGCGAAGAAAGTGGACGACGATCAGTTCATCAAGCAGCTGAAGAGTGAAGGCCAAGACGTGGCCGCCGTTTCTTCCAAACCGTCATCGATGAGCGCTGCTCCGATCGCCGCCTCCATGGCTGTCAAGCAGGAAAGGTGCGTCGCTGATTTTTAATTTGCTGCGATTTACGCAATCAGCTCAATCCGCTTGAGATTTCATGTTATACTCATTATTTCTTCGACCGTTAACTGCTTTTGAAGGACGCACCGTATAGCAAGAATTTTGGCTGCCAATATCGTTGTGAGACGGAAACAGAAAATAGTTATTTATCTTATAAATAAATGAAACTCAATCGAAAAATTGAAATGTCTCATGAACATCATTTGTTTCTGTTCAAACAACATTAAATTTGCGGTTAACCGTTGAAGAAATTCGGAGTATACTTGATATTAGTATCGGTGTGTGATTGTTTCAGCGTGCACATTCGAACGGAAGAGAAGATGAGCGTAGTGATGTCGCGAGATGGAGGCGTGGAGAGCATGGAGGTGAGTGGTTGCATTGGAGCAACCCTTGGTTTATTACCACGTTTTTAGGTGTTGGGACTGGTGGCACTGCGCGTAACCGACCCGCAATTCAGCACGGTCAAGCTGCAGATGGAGAACAAAGACCAGCGCGGTGCACAGATGCAGGTACAAGCAGACACGGGGATGGGGGGATATCCCCCCAGCGGTCAAGATCATCTTGCCTGAAAAGGGGCGGGGGATGAAACTGAAGTATCTGGCCCACCATAAAAATGACTAGAGTGTAAGCCTAAGCCTTAGCCTAAGCCTAAGCCAAAAAATAAGCAAACACACTATCACATATGGTGGGCACCCACTGTGTAGACAAGTTATACTTATGGCATTTTTATGGTAGGCCAGATACTTCAGTTGGCCCTGAAACGTTTCCGCTACGTTGTGGCGAAAAAAAATTTTGGCCAACACCGGGTAGAAAGGTTTTGGAGGCCGCCGGGGGGATATCCCCTCCCCGGGCCGATAAATTTTTGCAACAAAATCACCCCCCTTGGAGTGCAACCTTGCCCACCTCTGGGTACAAGGCGTGGTCGCGTCCATGTACCGCTAATTGTTCGTGTTGCAGACGCACCCAAATCTGGACAAGAGCGCGTGGCAGAGTTCGCAGATGTTGCGACTGAAGAGCGCACAGAAGCCGTTTCCCGTCAACAACGACGTGGGCGTGCTCAAGTGGCGTCTGCAGACGACCGACGAAGCGCTCGTGCCGTTGACCAGTACTATATTCTTCGTGTCCGCAAATGCAGCCGTACGTGCATTCGATTTCTTTCAGTCAACTGCTGGCCGAGCGAGAGCAACAACGGATGCGAAGTAAACATGGAGTACACGCTCGAAGCTGAGGACCTCGAACTGAGCGACGTCGTCTTCTTCATTCCGCTGCCGTACGCCTTAATGCGTTGTATAGTAATTATCGGTTTAGAGGGAATCCTGGGGATCGCAAAATTTTTCCCATTTAAACGATTTATTCCCTGTACAAAACATAGTATAGTGGAGCATCAAAACCTTTCCCACTTTACCGATAGTTACTGTACTTTGTTGCTGCGTTTTCTAATCAGTTGTTTTGCAGTCCATCGACGACGCCGGTGATCGGCGAATGCGAGGGCGACTACAAGGTGGACAAGTCGCGCGCGCAGTTGCAATGGCGTCTGCCGCTCATCGATCGGTCCAATAAGACGGGCACACTCGAGTTCACCACACCCAGCGGCCATGCCGATCACTTCTTTCCCATCCGTGTGTCGTTCGTCTCCAAGCAACTGTTCTGCGACGTTAAGGTCAGATTGAAAAATTGTTGCTCGATGTCTTGTAACATAATTTTCAATATTAACGTCATGTAACACAGGTTTATTCGGGTCAAAAATTCAGGGGGGTTAACATACCGCAACCCAAAAATTTCGGCGCAAATTCAAATTTCAGGGCTAAAATTTGAATTTTACCGCTAAAATTTGAATTTTACCGCTAAAATTTGAATTTTACCGCTAAAATTTGAATTTT
>JAQGCX010000789.1:0-13999 GCA_034700205.1 Plectus parietinus | reverse complement strand
GAAAACAATTACGAGAAAGTCGAACTTATCATTTTTATTTTGCCATGAATACACAGCAACAGAATGCACTGTAACAACGTAACCAAACGCAAAGAAGACGCATGGACATGGCAGGATATCGATCGCGAGAAAGAAAGATCATAAGATTTCTCGATCAGTATGTGTTGTGTAACCACAAGACATACTACAAGAAAAACTCAGAAATGAAGGTAGACAAATCTTACTGTAGCTATCAGACTGTTGGCCACAGTCAGATACAACATATGATAGCTCAGCCCTGATCGGCGACGAGTTACATTTGGTTCTTCGGGTCGTTCCATGGTCCATTATCCGTCAAACAAAGCAATTACTAAATTTATTTATCAGCGGCGACTAAAAAGACGGAGTGGTTGTCGGCCATGGACGCTTGCACGATTTGGCAGCCTTCCAAGTGAGCCGAAGTGATCTGACGCGGCTTCTCCACCAACTTCTCGTCGTCGTCGGTGATGCCTAATCCTAGTTGTCCTACCGTGTCATTGCCCCACGACCACGCCGTTCCTAAACACAAATGAACGGACTATACTCGTCATTTCTTTAACGGTAAAGAGAGTACTGTAGAAAGCACCGTAATCCCAGAATTTTAGATCTGTAATAGTGCTAAATGTCGTTTTGGGACGTTTACTAGAAATGGATTTAAGTCATACCAAGTAATGATACTCAATTCTATACATTCTTAATTTTGACAGCGCACGACATTCAATTGAGAGGTTTTGGATCGATTTCCAGTTAACCATTCGAAAATTCTGACTATAGTAATAACAGCAACTGACCTGCTTATTGGCCAATTCAATAAATTCTGGGTTTTGAATCGATTTTCAGTTAACCGTTCAAAAAATTGCGACCACAAAGCGCATAATTGGGATGAACACGAACCAGCTTTGGTCCAGGCGAGCGAGCAGCCGAGACTGGCGGTCACGCCTTGCACATCGTCGGGCAGGTCGACCAGTCGCTGGAGATCCAAGTACTTCCAGTTTTCCTCTTGGCCGTCGTGACGCGTCCACGTGCCTAGTCCGAGCGCGTTGTCCGTGTTCTTGCCGACGCCGAACACGCGGCCGTTGTCGGCGCGCAGAATGGCGTGGTGCTGACCGGTGACGTGCGTCCAGTGCACGTCCGACGGGATTCGGTCCGCCACCGTCGGACGTTCCACACGCAACTCTTTCGTGTCGTCTGAACGAACAATTGCTGTAATTCATCCACTTCCTCCACTCAACGGCACAGTCCATACCGCCCACGTCCATCCCGTCTTCGTTATCGACGACGTTGCTACTGCTGACGCCCAGCTGACCATAACTGTTCAGGCCGAAGGCGAATATGCGTCCATCGCCCGCACGCGCCATCGACCAGTAGCCGCCCGCCCACACATCCGTGAATGTCACCTCCTTGTACTTCTCGACCACCTTACATTTCAGCGACTTCACCATGTGCTCTGAAATGGCACATTTGACGAACCGAACGCAAATAATGACGCCAAATTGTTTACGGATTCGATGGTTGCGATTGACGGCCATTCGGCCCAACTGGCCCTGACTGCAGTCGCCAAACGTGACCAGCGTTCCATCCTCGGTCAATGCGATTAGATGATTTTCGCCGCAAGCGACCTGAAAACACATGGATTGCACATCGATAGACGGGTCCATCTGACCGACCTTGACGCATTTAGAGTCGTTGCTCGAGATAATCAGCGTGATCTCTTTCTGCATCTTTGCCAGAAGATCGTGCGATTCCATCGTTCCATTAATATCCTGAAAGAATATGTACACACAATGAAATGCGTATCTGGCGATTGATGCTCTCCGTCACTTACCCGAAGATTGCCCCATCCAACGACGTCACCATTCTCGGTCAGGGCCGCGGAAAAGCTAGCACCAGCACTCACCATCACGACCTGAAAAGACGAAATTCCATTTCAATCAGCTTTTTGCAATCATCAGTCTAGCTGAAACTTTTATCGCAACGTTCGGAGGCGAAAACGCTGCAATCGCCAAATTTGAGCAAAGCGCATCTCAAAACTACATATTGGAAAAGAAGTTCTATAGAAGTGTCAATAAGAATAATCAGGAATTTAGGCACGATATGGCAGGAACAAACTAGGTTTATATGTAGTCTTATTTTTGTGCTTAGTGCCGAGCTTACGTATGTATTCGGCAAGATACCAGTGGTACAGTCGGAAACTCGGCGACCAGATCAAGCAAAAAGTACCGTACCTAATACAAAAGATATCTGCGGGTCTGATCAGGCAACACATAACATAGCGTATTGATTTATGTGCTGCAATGCTTAGTAAACCACGCCCCGGTCTGAGCGCTGAGTGTTTATTTATTTAACTAGGGCTAAGCTAAGCGTTTAAGACAGGTTTCAGAACGCGCGACGCTTTCAGTAAGAAGATATCAGCGTGACCTACTTAGTTATCGATTGCTATATCGCGCCTAAATTCCCGATTATAATAAGAACATGCTAAAAATAAAATAAAAACGTACTTTGCCGTACTGCGCGACGAAGTCGGCGGGAAAGGCGACCAGTCCAAGCTCGCTGACGCTTCCCTCGGCGTCCGCATTGACCGTCGGCACTGTACCCTTCTCGTTGATTCCGCAAGAGAATACCTGCACACAAATCCGATCAATCGAAGACACACAGTTGACAACACAAAAACTCACACGTCCATCTTCGGTCAGAGCCAATGTGTGAACACCGCCAGCGACCACCTGAATGAACACCGCGTCCTCCGGCAGACCGTCGATTCGTCGCGGCTTCTTGGTCGTCAATCGCTCCCCGTGCCCAATCTCAAAGAAATTAGTGAAAAACTGACATGTCAACGAACGCACTGCGATCACAATTCAAAGTGAAGCAACGAATATGTACGACAAATTGAGCGAAATTTTAAATTTTAAAAAGAAATTATACGTACCTGCTCCCCTTCACCACAAGTGAGAATGAACTTGGCCCGATGCTGCGGTATGTACTCGTTCAATGTCAGCTTGACCTTCTTCGCTCTTGCTGCACCACCGGCTCTACTTTTCGGCACTGCTGCAGGTTGCTTTGCCTTTGTCTTTGTCACTGTCTTTGCCTTTGTCTTTGTCTTTGTCAATGTCTTTGTCTTTGTCTTTGTCTTGGTCTTTAACTTGGCTTCCTTTGGTTCTTTTCTAGTTCCTTTGGCAACATGCTTGCTTTCCACTGCGGCTTTTTTCTTCGGAGGAGCCATTGCTGTGTGGCGAATCGGTTGAGTTGAGCGCCGAAAGAGGAAGACGCAATCGGAGGACACCGATTTGCAGTCAAACAACACGAGACTACGAGAGTCTTCTCGTTATTTTCGAAACGCTCGCAAAATATCCAACATCGCGCGCGTACTAAACGTTTTACAGTAATCTAATGTGATTCCAGAAATTCGTTCTAAGACTTAGACTACTTGAATAGAGTGACATCGGCAGAATAGTACTTGCACAAGTTGTTGCACCAGATAAGTTCAAGCAATCTGTGATCGTTCTGTAAGAAGCAGATGCAGAAAGAGAGTGCAGCTGTCTTTATTCAACGCAATGGCGCAATACGAAAAACGGCGCCCATGATATCGTGCAATTCGCTGACAACTAATATGGTTGTTATGACGAGAGGTTGGGTTTAAATTGGGGAAAGGCACCGTCCGCCGGCCACCGTGCTGTCAGACCCAGATGCTGCACAGAGCGACTGATTGAAAAAAGCGATCATTTTTTTGAACCGGAACTACTGCGCTCAGCGACCGATTCCTTCTTTCTGAAGAATCGCGGCGAAAATGCTCGATTCTGACGACTGGATGATGCAGAACTCTTCCGAAGCTCAGTCGCGTCAGAATTGGAAACAAATGAAGGTGACTCGGTGAGATTGAGCGCAGCAATGTGATTCTCAATGATGGACTCGCGGTTGGCTTTGCGCGTTTTCACTTTGGCATGGAAGCCGAGCTTCATACGATGAATGATAGCGCGCAGGACGAGACGCCAAAGAATGATGGCGGTGTCAATGTCGCCGGCGGAAACTTCCTCGCTGTGCTGTTTGAGCGAACGACGAAAGTGGAAGATTGTACACTCCATGAACACACTCCAGTAATGCGTCTTGAAGCCCAGGTTCTCACCAATTCGTGCGTGCATGCTGCCCAAGTTTGCGAGCAGTGGTTCCAGTTTCGATGGCGTGTCCAATAGCTCAATCGTACTCTCGATTACCTTAATAAACGATATTTCGAGTTTCTCAAAGCAACAGACAAAAAATTACTTGAATGAAACGAAGCGCATGAAACGTGAACTCCTTGCTCTTTTTCTCTTTGAGTTCATAATCGGTCTTCGTGAAAGCGAACATTTGCTTGGCGTCGGGACTCTGTTCGAAGATCATTTGAAAGATGCGCACGGCCAAATCTTCCATTTCGCGACCGACTATCTCCCAAGTGCTGATGAGAAGGCGTTTTTCGCCTGCCTTGAGCCGACCGAGTCGCTCCATCTGCACGTGGTCGTCGTCGTCCATGTAGCTGCCATTCATAGCTGCAGACTTATGTCAATATCATCGACGACGCGTCGAGGACAGCACATCGAAAAAAGCACTTATATTAAAAGCTGCCGTTCATTACCACATAGATAGGGCATGGTCGTGGTCTGAAGGAGCGGAATGGGCGGAATGGGCGGCAGATTCAGACACCCTTCGCTCTCTCTTACCATCGTATCGCTCTCTCACAGGAATTGCGCGCCAGTCTGCTCAGCTTCATCTGCAAATGGAACACGTATCGATCCTTCCCAGATCCATATGCCAACAACACCTTTCCTCACAATTAACAAGGCGGTTTTTCGTTCGGATAAAGACTAATGAATGCCCACACAGGCCGCTTATTTATTTCAATTTTGATTGCTCATAAACCAAACGCACTGGTTTAATTAGAAATGTTCATGGAAGAGCAACAGCCATCGCGGATCGTTGATCGTAAGAAGGAAAACCTACGCTCTGCGTCTTGGGTCTTGCGTCTGCAATTTGCAATGCAAATAAATCTTCACTCTAGACATGCAATTTAAAGTTGCTAATTGTCAAGAAAAAGATAACAGATTTAGCTACCCTATAAGTAGGGCAAAGAAGGCTGCTAAATCGCATAAAGTTACGTGACAGACAAGCGAATACATATGATTCTTCCTCGAAAGTCTAATAAATGATTTGGACGGATGATTTTTAGTAACTTTGACAGAAAGCATTTATGGGCACATTGATCATGGTAACGTTGTTCAAGTTGAGAATTGAGTCCTGATAGGAATGTCTGCTCAAGAATTTTCTACGGTATGTTTAGTGCATTGTTGTAGCCGCCGGCCGGGGCGTACGCGCACTCTCGCCGCACGAGGGCGGTGCGTTAACGACTTGGAAACCGTGGTGTTGGTGTCGTATCTCTATCACTTCCTGTCGGTGCTAGAATGAAAGCTGAAGTAGAACGCTAGTAATATGCATCTAATGATGCATGATTGAAATGATGCGAGAGAAAAACGTATTTTTCAACGAGTTCTCTGTTTTATACTGATTTCTGATGAGCTGCGGTGCTACTTATCGAAAAGATTAGTTGACGATTCGATTGTCACATTCTTTCGTAACGCATGAATTGACATCGACGAGAGTACAACGTCACTTGGCCCACTCACTGGTTGAATCATTGCTTGAACCTTGATAACGAAGCTTCACAAACAAGTGTTATTTATTACGTCCCGCCGCTGATTATGAAATTGTCTGTCCGAAGAAGCTGTGCGATTATCGATATTCAAGCGCTATTATCATCTTCATCTTGCTGAGAATCCTACGACTGGGTCGATTTCTGGACAATGCGATGGACGCTGAGATCTCAGGTCGCCATCTTGTTCACTCTAGCAATTGGTTGTTTCCTGTTTATATCCGGCTTGAACCGAACATCCTTATCATGTGAGAAGACAGTCTGTCCAGCGTCGCATTGCGACAGCGCAGTCAATTCTGCGCCAGATCCGGGCGAATTCGATTCCAATTTGCGACGAGTATCCTGCTCTGTCGACGGCGGCAAAAAAATGCAATGCGTTCGTGACGGCCGGGAGGTATTCTTTCCATTCGATTCCTTTCTTCGGAAGCACCTGGATGTTACGGGGAAATTGGTGACGGACGCGAAGACGTCGGAGGACCGTTTCGACTGGACAACCTCGTATTCCAAGGTCAGACGACCTCCCGAGGGCGAATATAATCCGCTGGGGCCGTTCGGTCATTTCGGCACCTACAGCGTCGAAACAAGAGACCGTGTGCGATGCATCAGCGCAGTACATGGTAATTCATTTCCGTTTGGGGCTGTCCACAAATTACGTAACCCTATTTTTGGCCTTTTTACCTCCTCCCTTCCTCCCTCCCGTAACCTGCGCGTAACCCCGGAATTGCCCAAAACCACCCCCTCTAATGCTGTAGCATAAAAATATCGGTTTTTCGTAACCTGTGCGTAACCGACTATCCTGTACATTATCCAATGCACGGGATAATGGAACTGTGTAATTTCCGTTTTCATGCATTGTTGATTTTTTCGATCAGCACATTGGTATCTGGACCCTGGGGCTTTGAGTTTTGATTGCGATTCATAGCCTCTGGCCACCAGTGATGTGCACGGACCGAGATTTCGCCGACTCGATCCGCTAAAAGAAATTTCGACCCGGGCCCGGCCCGCCGCAAATTCTCCTCGACCCGGCCGGGCCCATCAAAAATAATTTGCCACTTTGTGGCGAAAACGTTTTTTCCCTAAAACAACGGGCTCGACCCGGTCCGGCCCGCCGAAAAATTTTCTCGACCCGGACCCGGCCCGTGAACACCACTGCTGGCCACCAGTGAATGAAGTCGGCGGTGCACTGTTTTGCTGATCGACTGACCTGATTGCAAGCTTAGTGTTTATCGCATCGGCGCGCGTTGATTGGATGTAACGTAAATGATGCGTCCCGGACGACCTTGGCAGACGGGACCAAATTAACGACAGACTGATTGACCGGCCCAGACCACCCGACGCGTCCTTCGAGTCAATATATGATTGAGCGACGTGCCCGTTATAGGCGTGCCGATGTCAACGCAGTGGGGACCGGACCCTTACTTCTATCCTATACAGATTGCTCAATATGCTCTGCAACACTACAGTCGCAACTTTACAGGCAAGTTTCATTACTTACAATCCATTTCTTTATTTTATTCTTTTTGTAGAGCCTGCGGCACGCACAGAAACGCTTGGGCTTACCAGCAACTCCTGGAGTATTGCGCCAGATTACGGCAAATCGTCGAAAATCTCAGAAAAGTTTGACCACTCCATCAAAGAAAAGGTGGTAGAAATCGACACGGATCGTAAGCTTGGCTCATTTATTTGTCAAATTACATCGGTTGACTGACGCCGACTGTTTCAGCAAAACTTGAGAATCCGGGAGCGTTTTTGGCGTTGAATGCAGATCCTGAATTGCATATTGTGCAGTTTGGATGGCTGGGGTCGGCGGACGCGAGCTTCACGGTGATAATCGAACGACTGGACGTGAAGCAGTTTGTCAAGCTCAACTACGTACGCGTCGACGACTCACGGTGCGTGTGGGCCGACCAGGATTCCGAGCTCACGTTCACCTATGCGCTCGGGGCCCGTCAGGACCCTGTATGGACCACCGTCACTCGCGACGTCTTAGTGGACATTGGCCGCGCTCTGTTGACCACGGTTAGCGGCGGCAAGAAGGTCGCGCCCGAGCTATTGTTCAAGGCCGGCGACGTGCGTCTGGTGTCGCTCGCCTTTCGCGGCCAGGCCACCGTCGTTCAGCGCGTTTCCCAGCGCAACAGCGCCCACATGGAGCAGTTCCTCACCGCCGCAGACTGGTTCCTGACGAATCAGGACGAGCTGGGCGGTTGGCCCGTGCCCGTCGAGCGCAGCATCGCCGAGAAGCGGTTGGTACTGGAGGCGGGCTGGCACTCGGCGATGGCGCAGGGGCACGCCATGAGCGTGCTCACTCGCGCTCACGCAGTCACCAACGACACGCGCTACCTGATCGCCGCGAACAAGGCGGCTAAACTGTTCGACATAGACGCCCGTGAAGGGGGTGTGCGCAATGCGCTGCTGGGGGTTCCGTGGTTCGAGGAGTACCCAACGACGCCGGGGTCATTTGTGCTCAACGGTTTCCTCTACTCGTTGATCGGCCTGTACGATCTGAGTCGGGCGATGGCCGACCAGCCGGAGTCGGACGCGAGTCGACTCTACAAACAGGGCATGGACAGTCTGAAGAAAATGCTGCCGTTCTATGACACGGGGAGCGGATCGGCGTACGACTTGCGGCATGTGACGTTGCGAGTGGCGCCCAACCTGGCGCGCTGGGACTATCACACAGTGCACGTGTACCAGCTGCTCTGGCTGTTCAACATCGACAAGGACGAATTTCTCAAGGACACTGCAGAACGATGGGCTTCCTATGCGCAAGGGCGGCGGGCGAAACACAACTGAATCTTTTGATTGTCTGCTATTGCCATACCTGAGCAAGATTCCATCCCCATGACCACAACTGGATTAAACTAATCGATAATTCTATGCGCGCCATGCTAATGGGTTGAGCCGGTTGCCATGGCAACTGGAGCCAATGCCACGGCGCGCATAGAATTATCGATTAGTTTAATCCGGTTTTGATATTTGTATGCTACAGCATGTATACTCTTAGCCTTACCGTACACTCGCGAAATTAAATTTTTGCGGTAGGTCAAATTTAAATTGAAGCTTGAATTCCCGCGCAAAAAGCTCGTGACGTACAATCGGAAACTCGGCGACCAGACCGGACAAAAAACTACGGTACCTAACGAAAAAGATACGTGGGGGCCTGATCAGGCAAAACAAAATATAGCGTATTGATTTATATGCCGCAATGCTTAGTAAACCACGCCTCGGTCTGGACGGAGAGTTTTTTTTATAGTAGCTCAAATACGTAATGGCGGATCTTGCGCATGTATGGCTATTGTTCTTGCACGTTATACAATGTTATGTCTTGGGAAACTCGTGCATCTACTCTGCATACGTACATTGGTGGGCTATAATTTTATCCTACTGCAACGAAACCTTCTCACATTCTTTCTCAACGAAGTGTTTATTCTTTGTGTTCATACTGGGACTAAATAATCATCAAAGAATCGGTATTTTCATATTACGCTCTTTTCTGTTGCTTTTGTCACTGGCGATAAGCTGCTGTGTGCCATATCATTGAGAGTCTTGTTATTTTCGCTTTGCTGTCATCCCTTCATTCACTCATCAAATCGCTATTTTTACGGGTGCTATATAAAGAATTGAGATTAATGCGTAATAAAAGCGATTCTTCTTAACACTTCACCGACTCCTCATTTCATCAAGAAATAGCCAAGCTCACTGAACTGGAAAATTTATTTGTGATGTGGATTGATTTAGAAGCCGATAATAGCTCATAGAGGATACTTTATTCGTTGAAACACAGTTCAGTTCTGAACGGATCTGAAAGAGTTCTCGGGTATCAATGAAGTTCATGACAAGACAAATGCACCGTGCACATATAACGCACAGCGATGACCGATTAAAAACCGGACAGAACAACACAAGAAAAAGATCGCGGCGTCCACCAGAACCAAACTCATAATTTTACACAATACGTATCGTGGCGCATAATACAATCCAGTGAAGAACACAATACTAGATAAATAGAACATCGGGACCAAGGCGAACTAAACGACAGCGATCGCTGGTCGCCCTAGTCGATAAGTAACGTCTGAAAATGAGCAGAGACCGCGGCAAAAATGAATGCTAATTCTTGTTCAGCACGGAAGATTGACCAGTCATAGTGGAGCAATAACAATAATTGTTACAGACAGAGACAGCCAAGTTGACACGATTGACGACAAAGTAGAGGCACAATCTATCTATTTTGGTGGTGTGAATCCGACCCACTCGGATGTCTTACTGTAACAATTGGAGTGGGTGTAGAATGTGGATAAGAGGGGTTACTAGTCAGCGTTGTCGGCGAACTGATTCTCTCGGGAGAGTCCATTTCCTCTGGAAAGATGGACGCCTGCACATACGAGCTGGCCGGCGCCATGCAGCCCTCTTCCCCATCGACCGCCAACATCCGCAGACGAGCTGCCAACTTCTCGCCGAAACGGTCGCGGTAGCCCGGCGAAATCGTGTCCATCAATTGGTAAGGCGACTCGAAGTACTTCGTATGCAGATCCATTCGACGGAAGTCGCCGTTCATGCAATCTTGTCGCAGTGACGTCACTCGCCATCCCTTCATCGTCAGCTCCAGACAGTACGGCTGACCTGAAGCATTGAGGTCATTAGAGTTCGCAAATCATCAGCTATCATCAAAAAAATCATCAAAAACCACTGGTCCCATCTATCAATGTCATAATTGCCAATTCATGAAAAGAATTCAGTTATTTCAATTTCAATTTTTGTATTCACTGACCCTCTTTGACTAAAGGTGCCCGTATACTTCGAATAACACGTGTTATATAATACGTGTTATGCACCAGAAATCTCCCCAGGGGTCTTGCACTGAGAGCGTGTTCTTGAAGTGTTCTTGAAGTAAATTTTTGAATTCCCACCAACAGTTGCATGAATTCTTGTCATTTTTCAGTATGTTGTAGCTGATATCATTCTCTATTCAAAAAGTCTAGGTTCAGCTCAAACGGTTAAGATTTGGCCGAGAACGAGCTCTGAGTGCGAGACCTATGGGGGATTTCTGGTACATTTCTGGTATTATATAACACGTGTTATTCGAAGTATACGGGCACCTTAAAAATTTGTTTCTCTTTGTTTCAGAGTGGTTTGTTAGTCGTCGATTTCGAGCGCTCTACCGTCCTCTCTGCCAACACTATCTTTCGAGAAGTGAACTGCTATATTGATTGTTACTGCGCATGTATTATGTTCTTTCTGTTGGTTGAGAAACACAATAAATAAATAAATCTTGCACTAACCTTCGACTGTGGTGACATTGACGAAAATGAGTTCGGAGGTGCGCGGAAGCATCTCGGATACGGATATGGTTTGGACGGCGAAAGACAGTTCGTGCACAGCGGCGATGGCCTCCAACTCCAAGGAGCTTTGTTCGCCGCGACTGTGCGACACGGAGCCCTGGTTGGTGCCGTGGTAGCTGCGGTTGCGAGACGACACCTCGTTCAACGACATCGTCATCGGTGGACTGAAAGGGAACTGTCCGGACTGGTTCGACAACGAACGCATGAAGTTTTGGGAGATGGACATGGCGTCGGAGGCAAAAAGAGAAAGAGCGCTTCGAAGTTTTGCGAGCGCTTGGGACAAGCGAAAGAATAAGAAGCGTCGAGCGCGCAACAGCGGCGGTTGGCAACAGACGCGAGGGGACCATAGACAAGGGTGCAGTTGGCGCGAGGAACAGACCGGCTAGCGTCGGCCGTCAGAACCTGTCAGCAGAAAACAGGACAGTAACAGACTGCGATCGACTCGTCCATCGAAAATAACACCGGAACACTACCAATGCCAAGGCCGAAGACCGCCCGCATCGCCAAATTCGACCCAGGCGGAAGAGACAAATAGATGACGCAGTGCATACCTGAAGAGTTGCGAATCGCGCGGTAGTGGCGCTTGGCCGATGTTCATGGGAACGGTGCTACAGGGAGTCGCATGGTCTGGACTGGACGTACTGTCGGGTGTTGTTTGATTGCTCCCCACTGAAGAACTCTGATGCATCATATCGCGGTAAACTTGCGCGGCCGCGTTCCAACGTTCACTGCTGCAATGGGGACCAATAATCAATAGCGCATCATTTCTCAGTTGCTACAACTACGCCACAGCTAATCATCAAGTATAAAGTAACAAAGGACAAGAACGGTCATTTATCATGCGCTTCCGCAATCAGCTCTTTCCCTGTTCGATAAAACGCACGGTGCTACCAATTTTTGAGTGATGTCTCGGAATGCGCACACTAGGCACACACGTGGTCCACACGTGGTGATTGTGATCGACGGCTCAGACAATGCTGGCACGCATCGACGACTTCGCCCAATCAACGTCGCCTTGCGACCATCACGAGTGCATGACGAACTTTCAGTCACCTGGGTGTACTAAATGTCCCATGCACAGGTACTTATTGCATGCGCCGCACTGGGAATAAGATGGGACATTGCGCAATACGCCATCATACAATCGATCAGACACCCGCTGTGCTGTATTCTGCTCGGCGAAGCCACCCACACGACAGAACCGAGCACGGTGCACGTACGATCCATTTGCAGACTACATCTCAAGAGAAGAACAGACATTCGATCATCATCCGCAACCAACCAGGAACAATAGATAATAGATCCCAGGAACGCATAGGGAACTCTCCAATTCCCGGATCACAGAAAAAAATGACACTCCATCCGTAATGACACTCTATTTGACGAAAGAAATAATTGCTGAAGGCACCGCTTACTGGCTCACATTCGCTTGCTCCACGACTTTTAAATGAATCCTGGACTGACTCACTCTTGCTGTCGGTAAAGAGGCGAAACACCGAGCGTGTCGGCGACGAAGTTGGCGTCCATGAAGACGCTGGCGCCGGAGAGTTTAGCCATGTGGGCGCAACGGCAGAGAAAGTGATGAATGAACCGGGAAGAGTAAAGAGAATCAATCGTCCTTCGACCCGACTGAACGCCACGCGCTGCGCACGCCGATCTCACATGTACGCACGGCGACTCGACTGAACCAGACGGCCGTCGTCCCGCCGGTATTTATAAGCGATGGGTGGAGGGCGGCCAACAATCGATCGGCGCTCACCGCGAGAGACCTGCGCCAATTGAGCTAGTTTTTGCCGCCCTGCCGCGTGACGCACGTCGCTGTGACAGCTCTCCGTCGGATGTGATCCGCGCCTTTCAATCTCCTCCGTGCCAACCGTTTTAGCAGCACTCGGTCCAACTAGATCGAGTGCTACACGCCCAGCCTCACCGTGTGCTGTTTGGATTGGCCCTCTGCCTTCATCCCACGCGTTATCCGATTTCGTTTGGCAATCTGTTTGCTCAATCTACCGCGAACACGTGAACGACGTCCCCAACCGCACGAGAAGGGCGGCGTGTCTGTTCGTGGTTCGCTGCGTTTTTTTTTGCCAGCCGTCTGGTAAAAGCGATCACCACGGTCAAAAGCCGCTGACGGAAGGAAGCACGTGGGTTGAGCGCAATTTCAAGCAATCCACGCAACCAACCACCGACCGACGCGAGCAATCAAAATTCGTCAAGAACAAGAACTGAGACAAGACAAGGGTTCATATATCACAAGGACACATGTCACAGACACTGACGCTTGGTTGAAGTCAGAACAGATTTTCATCAAATCTATCACGCAAGGACGCAGATTGGATAACCTAAATGCACAGGTGTTTTTTAGCGGAGTTTTGTTAACCCCTTCTCCCGCCGAAGGCGGAAAAAATTTGCATAAACTACCCATAAATTTACATACCGTAATCCTAATTTATGCAAATTTTTAGGTAATTTATGTAAATTTTTAGATAATTTATGCTCATTTACGCAAATTTTTGGGTACGGTATATTAATCCCCTCGATTTTTGGTTTTCGTCCTGTTAACCCTCCCCCAACTTTTCGACTCGCACCTAACACACCTCGGCCTAAACGTACTCCCTCCATGAGACTTATTATGATCAATGTATTCATCAGATAGTCGTGGGAACTCACTCACTCGCTTCTATACTATCAAGCTATATCGTAGTCTTCAAGTATTATTAGTAATGAAAGTAGCTACTTTAGATCAGTCAGCAGAAAGTGTTGGCTTCTGACCAACGCAAACCACCGCACAAGCTGGGGTGATAGATGAGTTACAGCAAACGCTAAGTTACAGCAAACGCTAAGATAAGAGCCGGTCTAATCACGTTCATGGCGTGACCTCACAGACAAATATTTAACGCCAACTCCCAAAGTCAAGAGAAAATACTTACACCAATTTTTACGACGTTCACGCGTTGACAGTACTGGT
>JAQGCX010000788.1:0-14002 GCA_034700205.1 Plectus parietinus | reverse complement strand
GCACCCCCCCCCCCAGACGGGTTTGCAACTTTGGGGTCCGAGGTCTGGGGGGTGCAAAATAAACGAGTAATATAAGGGTCCCCTGTAATTGCTCCCTAAAAAGGCGAATTTTTTGAATTTGCATTGGATGGAATGAGGTTTTCAAACCGGTGACTTTTTCTTTTGGTCGACAAGCGACAAGCACTGGATAGAATGGGGAAAAAAATTTGCACCATTCTTGTTATGAGGCAAAATTTTGAGGGCACTTTTTTCCGAATGATGGGGGGGGCACGTGCCCTTGTGCCTCCATAATTTGCCGCTGGGGGTCCCCCTGGGACGGTGTGCCCGAAGACATGTCTTCGTTGTCTTCAACGATGATCGGGCCCTGCGAAAGACCCTTATCACTAATTTCGACTCGACTGAAATTGTGGATTTGCTAGCAGTTGGCAAATATTTGTATTGCCACAATGGCGAAGAAATTTTGAGATAACATTTGGTTTTTTATTACTGTAGGTCGTGATCGAGAGCGATTGCCAAACGCCACCAATCCCACGATACATGCATGCACGAAAGCAGGTATCTTGTCTACCTCTGCTTCTATTTCTACTTGATTTATGATTTATGGTCAACGTTGCTTTTCTTTTATCAGCCATTCATGCCAACGAACCGTCAAATATATTCGCAGTGTACATGCTGGCAACCAGGAGGGGGGGGATCGCCGGGGTACGATACTTCGTGTCCGGATTTGGGCGCGAAATTCAAAATTTCAAATTTTGTTTTCGGCCGAATGATAAGGGGGACCCTTTCCTGTTAACGACCGCTTCGCGGCCGAGGGACATTCTATTCAGTGCTTGTCCAGTCCGACCGCGAAGGGCTGCATGTAGCTAGGTACATAACGGGTCCGGCCAGGGGAGGCCAATATGTAGCTAGGTCCCTCCCCCCGGTTACAGGTATGCAGTGTATTGCTGTCCCGAACTATGAACAAGAATTTTTTGGCAGAATGACAGTCAATTGCTTCAACACAAATTTTTTTATGTGTACAGTTTTTATTAGTATGAAACTATTGTTTCGTCAATGACAACAGCGAAATCCTTCTCGGTACTGAATGTGTACAATGTTCAACGACTTCTTCTTCTTTTGTTCACCTTCTTCAGTTTCCTTGTCGAAAGAGTTCTTTTCGCAGGAATCATGATCGAGTTGAATGTGTTTTCTAATTTTGTTCTCTTGTTCATCAGTGTGATCTCGATCAGTTGAATCGCTTCACTTTCGTTCAGACAGCCTCTTTCGACTTCTTCAAGATACAATGCCTAAAAAATGATCGATTGGCACATTCACTACATGTGTAAATTTCAAATAAAGTTGTCACGAAGAGTAGAAACACCTCCTTTTGTACGTCAGTAAACTGGCCTATATGGTGATAGATTAATCCGTACCTGTAGCTGAGGATCACCCTGATAAATAAAAGGTTCCTGATATATTGTTGGTTGCATGTAATTACACAGAATGTATAATACATCACTGTCGTAGCTCCTAGGATTCTGGTATAGTCGCATGCAACCAAGAACATATCAGGAACCTTTTATTTATCAGGGTCATCCCTACCTGTAGCTGGGTTCCGAGGACAGGAAGGGGTGGGGGAGGGATAGGTACCGCACTCTTCAAAAATTTGGCGCAAAATTTAAAAATTCAAAATATTTCGCCACTTTTTTTCCGGAGGGTCATTCTATCCAGTGCTTGTCTGGTCCGACCGCGAGGGGGGGTTGCATGTAGCTAGCCACATGCTGGTCCATGCCGGGTCCGGCCAGGGGGGTGCTGTATGTAGCTAGACCCCCCTGCTTACAGGTATGGGACCACCCATTTTCATTTCTACCATGTCCGAAATTCAGAAAAAAGTACAACCTTTTGTTTTTGCTTATATCTCGTAAACCGCTCAACCAAACTGCACGAAATTTTAACTAAAGACACATTTATAGGTTCTAAATGTTGCGTAAAAATTCAGAAAGATTACTGTTTGCGTAAAAAATGCGAACTTCTGATATTGTACCAGAAAATTGGGTGGTCCCATTCATCGCAATCGGGGGTCAGTGGTTCATATTGTTCGGTGTACTGACTGACCGACATGAGCGAATACCCATAGCAATTGGGTTGCAATTGCACTGCATATGTTCATTACAATGCAACGAAAAACAGTTGTGACCCTCAAGCAGTAAATATTCGTTGTACGCCATCTCGCAGTACATCGCGAAATTCAATCCGTTTCATTCGAAATTTTCGTGAAATAAAGACTCTTTCTATAAGTTTTTGTGATAAAAATTTCATGAGAATCCGCATTGATTTCGTTGAGGTATGGATATTTTAAAAAAGGGACTTCTTTTTTTGAGACACCCTGTACTCTACTGTATTTTCAGACTACCTAAATTTGAAAATGAAAGTTGAATTTCATTATTAGCTAGCGAGAGGGTCGTAAATGTTTGGCAAAAAAATTTCGCCCATTTTCGAGGAATCCTAAAATTCAACCCCGAACACCCTTCGGTCCGGTACCCCAAGTCCCCACCCCCAATTACAATATGCGGGGTGCTCGTGCGGCGCGTTGTGATTTTCTATGGTAAAAACGTATTTGGTTGTAAAATGTGTTCTACCGTACATTTTTTTACTCGTAAATTCGAGTACAACTGTAATACATGCAGTAAAATGCAAAAGAATGAACTATTCTTTCTGCGTCAGTTTCGGAAAAGGAAACTGAAGATTGCCATTTGCGGAAACACAAACAGGACACATCAATATTTGAAACCCGACGAATCCACCTTCGAGTTTCGTAGCAGAACTAGCGCGCGATTTTGCATTGCAGTCGGCGCAAAGCAGAAATACAGAAGCATTCAATGGCTGGGCGACACGAACACTGTTGATTGAACTTGCGGCCGAATCACGCTGTTCAAGAACTCCTTCGTCGATTGGCATAGGAATGATTTCTCCGCTTCATTCCGGAGCCTTGTCTCTTGTCTTTCTTATTTCGCGAAGTTCTGTACTGTCCAAGTCTGACACCACAAGCTGAATTTAAAAAGTAGTTATCATTTTAAATAATTTCGATCATTCGAATAATATTTTGTATGCACCATGTAGAGTCAGTACCGAACGATCAAAGAATCGGTGAGTTATGTCTACGAAGATAAAAATTTAAATATACCGTATTTATTCAAAAAGAGCGAAATCTCGCTCTTTTTTTCGATTCTCTAAAAAGTTCAAAACTGCCGCGTCTGGATGTGATCTTAACTCGATAAATTTGTAAATTATTGAGAAAAATTTGGAAAAAACCGAGCAAAACACTTCCATGTGGCAAAGGAACACAAATAACGCATAATATTGCTTGTCTGGCGGCGGCTTAAGTTCAGGGGGGTGTCGCTCTATTCAAATAAATACGGTAGCTCCGAACATCTGCTGATAACACCCGCTACGAATTGCGTACAATCTCTTAGGCGCACCAAACTTTCCCGATACGATATCAGGAAAATTAAAACTGAAATTCTACTATGACTTCTTTCAGGAAAGGATACTTCAGCTTCGCCGAGTTTATTGACTGATTTATTTTTCACAGCATATTTTTTGTACGGTATGATGTTTCATCATGTGTTTCACGTTGGTACCACTTTCTTAAGGCTTCACTTATTTGTAGTTTTTGAAGAACAAATACCATTGTAATACCTTTTCAGGTGGAGAATTTGTGGTACCAGAGCAAAGCAGAAAGCCGATCGCTGTCTCGTCGTCATCTTCGTCAAATGACTCGACTTCCAGAGCTTCATCCTCAATCGGGTGTTGAAGACCAACAGCCTGAGGCTCGTCACTGAAACCTTCTTGTACGTTTTCTTCATTCAGTTTGCTGCGAAGAAGCGCTTCTTTCACCGGAATTAGAATCTTGTTGAATAACTCCTCAAATTCCGTATTTTTGTCGGCCAATTTCTTCTCGATATCTTGAATTTTTTTCCTTTGAACACGAAATCTAACATCGTCCGTTTCGACTCCAAGATACAATGCCTAAAACGACAATTATAATTAATTACCGGTCGACATTCATCAAAACTGGAATTGCGATAAATGAAAATTCAACAAAGCAATAACATTGCATATCACGCGAGCGATCGAAACATTTACCAGTTGCCGAGTGATTGAAATCATGTCGAAAAGATCTTGCAAAAATTTTTTGATTGTTTCGTAATCTGCCAAAGCTTTCAACAATTCTTTTTCGTCAATGAGCAAATCTTTTTGTACCCGAATGATCCAATGTTCGCTATTTTCCTGCACAAGTGAAGCGGCCTGTGATATAGTTTCGCACAGTTTGTCGAAATGATTTCGGATACAATCGATTCCGTCTGATATAACAGATCCAGCTGTTGTCTGAAATTGTTTGCTGTAATAGCTGAAACTGAGAAGGGAGTTACGCTATGGAGAGCCTCCTGTCCCAGTGTTACAACTATGTGTTTCCACTTACCCATACCTGTAACTGAGGGGAGCCTAGCGCTACATATTGGCTCCCCTGACCGGACCCATAATGTAGCTAGCTAATTGCATCCCCTCGCCGTTGAAAGAAAGGTAAGGATGCCCTCCCTGTGATTGCGGTCTTAGGCCGCAAAAATTTTTGAATTTAACGCACCCGGCGACTTCTCCCCCCACCCCCCCCGGTCGCCATATAGCTGACCTCGGACCAGCGTTACAGGTTTGCACTTACCGTAGTTAATAACTGAGTCAGGCCCGGCTTACAGGTGGACCTTTTGGACCTTTAGGTCCGGGGCCCCCCGGTCATCCACGAGTAAGGGGGCCCCCGGCTGCCAGAAGAGGGCCCCCAAACAACAAAATACAAAGATATATGCAAAATTTTCGCCTCTGGCGGTTGAAAACGCAAAAATTTTTGCCTCCGGCGGTCGAAAATGCGAAAATTTTCGCCTCCGGCGGTAACTAGGAGGCCCCCTGAAGAAAAAAGGTCCGGGGCCGCCCGAACCCTTAAGCCGGGCCTGAACTGAGTCATAGTGAGGGAAAAACTTAATTAGTTATAGAGTACGCAGTAACGTTATTTATCAGGCTCTTAACTGCCATGGCTGCACAAAAATTGGGAAATCACAAGATAAATGGATTTAAAAACAGCAGCAGCAATATAGACATACCAATTGCTCTTTTTGGAGCTCTCTTCCAATATCACAATCCAAATTGTAACCGTTCAATCGATCTTTGATGCATTTTGTGACATTCTCTCCGAAAGTGTTGAAATCTTGCGGACTTGTGACAAAAATACAATCGTTGACTGCAATGCCCATTTTTTCCACTGCGCTTCGGTCGTAAAATCCATCGGCCTCAACTTCACATTCAAGAAATTTTGATTTTCGTTCGGGACCACACCAAGAAAATTTCTTGACCAATAAATATCCCTGATTTTCGAAATGAAAGCAAAGTTGCTGTGTCAGTTTTTTGGTTAACTTGTAAATCAAATGTGAGATACAAATTGTTTGAATAGTCACCAATCCCATCGAAATATGAGAAGTTAATGCTACTAATGTGAGGAAGACAAATGGAGACTGAAATTTTGCAAAAAGAAATTGGTTAAAACTTGGCAAGTGTGTAAGAACGGTAAAAACTCCGATGCATCCAATTCCAACGATGACGGTATCAAAAATAACGAGCGATAGTGGAAGTCGCAAACGGCAAAATATTTGAGAAAGTCTTGCGAAAATTACTGACAGAATATAGGCCGTAAGAATGGACGCAAGACAGTTGAGCCATGGACAGAAATAAATGCAGACAGCAGCAATGATCAAAATTGCTTCAGCGCTTAGCATATTTGTAGAAAAAAAATATTTACGCTCGGTTTTCGACCAAAAATTGTCAAGGAATATGCGCATTTTGTAAAATTTAGGACCCGACACACCTCTACAGAAATAGACAACAATAGACAGAGCGCAAAAAGTAGCAAGAATTATGTGCATGCCACTTCCTATTTCAGGACTGATTGTCGCAAGAATTGTGAAAAAACAAGTGACAAGTACTTCATCAAGTAAAAAGATGCGGTCTCGAGGTTGAATCCATGGTTTCTTCTTACTAAAATTGCAGCAATTGAAAATGAAACATAAATTATCCAGATTGATATTTTCCGATTTGATGAGCGGAAAAATTCGTTCATTTTTCCCATTTGGTGAGGGCAATTTTTCTACCGACCGTATGAACCAGTACATGCAGAATTTGATGAGCAGTCTAGTTTTGACAAGCGCTTCAATTAGGAAACACAGTGAGTTTCTGGTGGCAACATGAGAATACGGCATTGGATAGATACATGCAAGGAAGAAAATGTCAACAAAAAATGTTCGTGAACAGTAAAATAGCGAACGAAGCGATGTAATAGAAAACAATTGGCCAAGTCGTGTCAGCACAATTGCTAATGCGAACAGATAAAAGCGATTCAAACGGAATTGTGGGAAGAAAACACCGACAATAATGACGTAATCAATCAAGTTTCGAAGCGAATAAACAATGCTTGGCTCTTTGAAGGGAAAACGATTGGAGAACCGACCGATTGTCCATGTAATCGTTTTTCGGACTGTATGATTTTTGAGCGAGTGCTCAATATAACATATCGAGGCATAGAATGGTGCCACGACTACTAATATGAAAGCGATAATGATAGCAGAGCACCACATTATGAACGCGAAGTATGCAAATCTGCAGTCTCCGATTGATAAGTAACGGTTGGAGCAATCGGGCACAAAAGTTTCTTGGAAGTAAGCAAAAAGGGACATCCAGGGGTCTTCGACCCATATCATGGTTTGATTGATATCATTGTTGTTGTTGTTCAGTGACAGAAAAACACTGTCCGTCCAGAAAAGCACAGGATCAAGAAAAACAACAGTGGCAAGGGCCAAATGGACGAAGTTAATGAATGGGAAGGTTTCTGGGGAGGCAGAAGGAGCGCTACTTGCCATTGAATCAAATGTTGTTAATGGAAGGATAATTGAAACGTTCAAAACGTTGTTTCAAAAAGGACAGATTAAAGCTGCACAGTTCTTGAAACAATCTCAGATTCGGAATTAACTCGACAGAGCACCTTGATAATTGCAGAAAACTGAACAGCAGGTCGATCGCCACACTGAAACAGAAAAATACGATCTGGTCAGGCACAGGCACAACATACGCTGCGTTGTGCTCACTGAGGTCGACGATAAACCACGAAACCCCCGGTGGTGGTCGTTTTTACTCGACGCAGAGGTCACTCGATCGATACTGGCCATCTGCCGTTTCCTTTGTCTTGCAACTGCAAGCCCATCGGATCACGGTCGCTGGCGGATATTGAAGGGCTGGATTGTCAATGGTTCATATTGATCGGTGTATTAACTGACCGACAGGAGCGAATACCCGGGCCGAGGGGTTGTAATTGCACTGCATACCTACATTGCAATGCAACGAAAAACAGCTGTGACCCTCGAGCAGCCACATCCCTCAAAATCGTCCAGAGTTATTAGATATTTGTACTGGTTACCAGACATGACAAGGGCGAGGTCTGAGAGGCAGGAGGGGGATGGAGTATCAAAACTTTTCGGTTCGGGGGATGTCCACCCGGCGGCCTCTATTACCCCATTCTATTCCAGACGTGGACATAGGGGTATGGGGGATATATCCCTCCCCCATACCTGTAACTTGCTGGGGTCTATCTGGGGTTACCCCCCTTCGCCAGCCCCAAACCCCATCTGGACCCCCCCTCCCGGACCGAAAACGTTTTTTTGGACAAGCATTGGGAGTAAAGGGATGGAAGCAAAGGCCTGACCACCAACCTCCCCCCTCGGCGGCAAGCACAGAACTGGATCATTCACTTTCGATGAAAAAAGTGAAGGTACTGTCGCTCAAGTGAAAAATCATCGTTAATTGCCAACAGCAGTTACGTGTTTGCAAAAGGTTTTAGACCAGTAGCTGGGGGACGGGATTTGGGTGTTCCAAGTTGGCCGGGGTCAATCCTCCCCCCCGGGCCAAGCATCGGATAAAATGGATCTCTGGCAAAAAAATTTTACTTTATCAAATTTCACACCAATCTTGAGCCGAAAAATTACGATGCGTACCCCCTCCACCCAGAGGTTTTCCTCACCCTGGTCTCGGACCCCAGCTATCTGCAGGTATGGTGAAGTTTGTGGAATGGTAGTGTGCATAGAGAAGTCAATTACGCGAACAATGTCAGCCAGATAACACGATTTATTATGGAGCAGAGGAAGAAGAATGCAGTGAAATGAGTCATTCTTTACAAGACGTCGTTTACATGAACCAACGAAAGAAAGTCAGCGCTGATTTCGACAATACAGGAGCAGTAGTCAGACAGACAGCAGGAAAATATTTGCTTGAGTCCAGTGGCTCAATAGAATGGATTTCCCCATTCCGGTTCGGCAGTTTGTAGAGCACGGTGCACTCCATATGAACCATTCGACGATTGCCGACATCTAAAATAGAAAATATTGACTGTGGTTAGAAAGGCACTTTATCAACTGAAATTGTAATAAAGCTCAACGAATTTCGTAAATAAATGTTGCCCGTTTGAATGACCCCCAAACGAAAAACGCCTATGCACCCACGTGCAGTCAGGTCGTCGTATGACAGCGGTCCGCGATTTACTCAGGCAAAATGGCAATGAAAACAACTGAAAGATTCTACTGGCGACCAGCGGGCTTCTTTCTTTCATATTATTTTATTACTTTTATCAATTTTTGCTGCATATGTCTGAATGACGATAATATGGTTAGATATAAGTCTCAGAGCAATCAAGATGAACAATAGTTATACCGTATTTCTCACAGTCACCGTTTAACTGGTTCGGTCGGCGAGGCAGTTCGCCAAACACAAGGAAATGTAGCAATAAGGGGGACCCTTCAGCCCTCCAAAAAACTCAAAAATGGTAAGGGTCCCCCCTGTCATTTTTGGCCGGTGCCCACCCACCGGCCCTCCATTTGATAATCCGGCCCTGTGCTCCTCTGTCACTCATGTATTTGTCAATGATGGTTTGCTTGCTCAACTTCCCACAATCGCCATTTACAAAAACCTAATTAATTTGTGCATAGGGTAAAGAATTGAGCAATCGCAGGGCAATGGTCGAGATCGAGCTGGAGGAGGTGCAGGTGACCCGCATCGCAAATAAGGTTGTTGAGCTTCTCAACGAAGAACGCCATACGCGGGAGGCATACAAGCTCTGTGTATGTATGCAATCAGTATTTTCGAAACCATGTGCTACGCGCATAAAAAATAATCATGTTAGTGGGCGGAGTGGCCTACGGGGGAGACGGGAATATTCCACCTCCCCAGGTGGTCTCATCCCCAGCACCCAAAAGCATGGATGGGAAATAATATATATTGCTGGCTTCGGGGGGGTATGGATTTTGCCACTTCCCTTTTGGCAAAATTATTGGCAGCAACATCACCCCTCTAGCTGCATGACGGTGCCTATCTGAAGGGTGAGGTGAGGGAGGTTTACTTGTGACCAAATCAACCAAGTATGAGGTGATTCAAGGGTGGTAGGTTTGGGTAATCCACCCCTATGACTGTTCCCAAATACTTGTCGAACAACAAATGCTTTCAGAGCTGCTGTGGAGACAGTTGCTGCAAGTGGACGCGAGCTGACCGTCAGGTCTTCTGGGTTGGACTTCAAGTTTTAGGCATCATAATTGGAATCATCATCCCTCCCATCAACACAGGATTAAGTGCGTTGCCCTTTTCACTGATCACAAGTCCGAACGTTAATTCACACAAATAGTGAGCTGTGGATTGAAAACTGAAACTGAAAAATGCTGAACGGGTTTAAGTAGATTTGAGCACGCAGTTTACAAGATATATGGGGTCGATTGAATCTAAGATGTGTAAAGTACAGGGTGGCGCAACGAAAACTATAAATATTTGAATCTCTGTACGTTGAGTCGCCAGTATTTGTCGGATCAAGCTGAAATTTGGTACGCATATGCAGTGCCAACCTAATCGATAATTGTGTTTTGAACGTCACGTGACTAGGTAGCCTGGTCACGTGACATTCAAAACATACAATTATCGATTAGGTTGGCACGGCACTGTGCATATGCCCCAGATACAAACTTAAAGGGTTGGGCAGACTTCAAACGACCCGTTTTGCGACCAATAACCAACAATTAATATTGCGTGATCAAGAATATATAATCCATTCTTGGTAATTGATTGGCAAAACGGACCGTTGGAAGTATGCCCAGCCTTCAAATGTCGGTACAATTTCAGTTTGATTGGCGACGGCAATCTGGCTTTATGCAAATTTTTGTTTGAATTGTAATGCATGGAGGAAATAGCACAACCGAGCGACAGAAATGCAAGAGCGGGGGATCGCAAGCGACTAAATTGTGCATTTAGCAAGCAAGTGGACACGTTCATTTGATCATCTGTCACGAAAAAACAATTTTAGGTTGTTTTTTGAAAGATCTTGGCAATTCAGTGTTGAGAAAAAAATCGTTCTCTATAGTGAGAAAAATAACACATTCGACAAAAATTTGCATAAAACCAGAATGCCGGCACCAGTCAAGTTACCGTTTGAGGCGAATGTCTAAAAAATTTCAGCCTGATCCAACCAATAGAAGCGATACTACAGCAATTCAAACATCTATAATTTTCATTGCGCTACCCTGCATTTGTAAACACCAGTGTTTCTTAAAAGGGCCAGGAGGAGGGAGATAATGCGTTCCGAAAATTGTTGACATTTAAAATAACGGGAGAAAACTTCGTACTGTTGGAATTCATCATTGAATAAAAATGTACCAGGTTTTCTCGTAAATACGCCCCCTCTCGCGCGCTTATCACGTTAATTAGTGGCTTTTTAACGTGTTAAAAAGAATTGGCGGGGATAAAAGATAATGTAATAGAAGATAATTATGAAAGATTAATAATAATTGTTTAAAACACGTTTATCAGCCGCTTATTAGCGTGCTAAGCGCGCGAGAAGGGGAAGTATATTTACGAGAAACTCCGGTATCAATATTTCTCATGCGATAAGCATTATCAATCAAATATGTATTATAGTATGGCACTTGGGTTCGCCCGCCACGACAAGAGATATCGACCGACTCGAGGTTGGTTCATGACATTGTCATAATTTTTGTTTGTGTCACAAATATTTTTGGCATCTCCCACTTTATGACAAGGAAGTGGGGAAATTCACTTGCAAATTCAGTTTTGCTCACCACCACCAGTACAAATCACGACACCAATCGGCGGACACATTCTCAAACGTAATTAACTACATGGTACTATTGTGGACAACATTCGTGAACATGGACGCAATTGGGTGCAACTGCAACGAAACATCAAATTGAACAAATTTTAAGATTTACAAAAAAATGTAAGATTTTAACCACTCTTATTACGTTGTCAAAAATAATAAGTTTCAGATGAAGGACCGTATTGGAATAATCGAATGTGAGCGTGTGAGCGTGTAGCAGCCCATCAAACATTTCTAAGAAGCTACTCTGAGAATATAAGATAAGGGTTCGTTTGTTCAAAATGATATTACGTAATAGCTGTTGAACTGCTTTTAAAAGAAGTAATTTCAGATTTCGACAACATCAAATTGGCGTGCAATATCTCTTCCCTCATGAGAAGAACACTAAACAACTTTTCGTCACTGAACAACACATACACAAGGATGGGCGGGATCTCCTAATATATTTTTTCTTGACTTCGACGGCCTCATATTTCTTACATTTATTAGAGGCTCCCACCTATTGTTTTAATAATGTTCTTTTTTAAGCTGAACTTCAATGCATCGATCGAAGTTTTGCGCGATGAGGTGCACAGCATCGCCACCAACAACCGAGGTAAGCTGCTAAACCAGTTCAGAGATCTTATGTCGGACAGTTATTTTTTTGTTCCCCCAGATCATTTTTTTCGTTCCCCCAATGTTCGATTACTTCAAACGTTCTCCCAAACCGCTCGGTGATTATTTCGTTCCCCTAATGGTAAAGTTCTCCCAGTGATAGGGTACGATGCCACTGATAGCATGAACACAATGCAATTTTCGTCACGAATACAATCAATTCTGTTAGATAAAATAAGTGGCTCTGATTTCCTTGGCATATTAGCGGGCGAGCCAGCAGCGAGCTAGTTAGAATGCTGAAGTAATCTTGCGTTCTTTGCCGTTTTTGGACTGATAGTTTGACTATTATGCCAAAGAACTCAGAGCCACTTATTTTATCAAACAGAATTGATTGTATTCGTGACGAAATTTGCATTTTGATCATGCTAACAGTGACATCGTACCCTATCACTGAGAGAACGTTACCATTGGGGAAATGAAATAATCACCGAGCGGTTTGGGGAACGTTTGAAGTAATCGAAAATTGCAGGAACGAAAAAAGTAATCTGGGGGAACGAAAAAAAAATTGTCCTCTGATGTTACTGTCATTTAAAACTGTGTATCGCAAAAATTGATGGGGTTGGGCCTCTGGGGTCGGGGTCTCAGCAATTTATAGTAAGAATAAAATAAATCACATACTTCGCAGCGAAATAAAGCAAGTACCTGCGGTAGTCTTTTGAGAGCAGCTGGGTCGATTTCAGAATAATACTTGTCCTCAGAAATAATTCGGCGGATTGTCTTGTAACTTGAAGAAAATATATTCTCCATTATGGACGCTGAACTCTCGCCGATCCGAAATTAGTTGGGGCAATTGTTCGTTCTCCTCCGGATCCAGCGACCCTTTCTGCAGCAGGAATCTCTTTGTTGGACACTCGCCATGTCTGAAACAGAAATATGATCATGTTTTTGAACGTCAGACTGTGCACAAACCGTGCGGAAAACTTCTACCAATCTTCAGCTGAACATTGCTGATCCTTTTCCGTGGATCTCAACTTTCAATTCGAACTTCTCGCAACTTGTCCGCGCGTTTTCTCGCCAATTCTCATTGATTGGTGGACCGTGGTGCAGCAGAGGCGCGCGAGTGGTCGCTCAATTCATTCTTGCTTGCCTGCGTTAATACATGTCCATATGTGGATATTTCGCATTTTCGTGCAAAGACTTAGCTTTCTCGTTCTCGAATGCTACCGTATGCCATTTGTGCATTGGTGGTTGTTCGGCGGTTCATTGGCCGCTCGGATTGGACGATTCCTCCTGTCTTATCTCTTCATTTTCCACTGGATATACTATTCATTATTTCTTTTGTTTCCGAATTGCAACGTCCTTTTTAATTTCTCAACGATGCAACGATGCAACAAAAACAAATTATTTCTCATTTCCTCAGTAAATAGCAATTAATTAGATATTTACGTGCGTGTGTTAATAAGGAAGGATTTTTTGTTGTCTGAATGTTCGCTAGTCCGGTGCTCATTTCTATTTCCATATTGGAGAGCACATATGATTTCCCTTGTCTACGCTTTCTTCCTATTAAGAGAAGACGTCGACGCTTTCCAGTGCAACATTTCTATTAGCTTAGTCGTCTTCTGGGATTTCACCTTCCACTTCTTATCATCCCTACTGAAGATCAGATTTGCGCTTTCTGCTATTTTCTTCTTATTCCATCTCAGTCATATTACCAACTACTCTTCTTTTGTCTGTGGCCGTGTCCAGTTGCATTTGTGAGACAAATCCGAAGTCTATGTTGTTTCGGGTCAGGCCGCCTTCCCACACAAGCTGGCGTTTATTTGTGTAATAAAAATAAATACAGGGCATTCGACATATGAATGCCCTACAAGTGATTGGAATTGAAATACGACATTTAACTTTCATTGCTATCTTTATTGTTTTTCGATTCATTCACGTTTTGTGTTGACATGTTCAATTTGTTCAGGGAAGCGGGACACCGAGAGCGCAGACTTTAGGCGTTGCAAGATCCAACTGCTGCAGCTACTCGAGTTGCGAAAGGTGGGTGACAATCATACTACTCTATTGCAAACAAACAGACTAAATACAATGCAGTCTGCAAAGAAAACCGTTGCAGCACGGGTCTGGATGGATGTATCCGCCGGCCATCGGCTTCCACCAAGGACCGCCGCCGCCTCCGAACCATCA
>JAQGCX010000787.1:0-14006 GCA_034700205.1 Plectus parietinus | reverse complement strand
GTTCTTGATGTTAGAATTGATTCCGGTTGTTTTTCCGGTAGCATATCTGCCAAAGAATTCCCACATAAAATTTTGTGACAAAAGATCGTGTTTGAAGAAAGTTATGGTCAAAAAACCAAAGTTGATATACTTTTGGCCAGTACTGTATCTCAAACACAGGAGTGATCAAGGGACCAACTCATGGATGACGCCTCTTCAGTGCAGCTTGTACCAGATTATTTTATTAGAACAGTAACGTGCCAACTGGTAGCGGAGGTCCAATTAAGAGGCAGGGGAGGGTATGACTCGGGCGGAAGGGAAGCTGGTACCGTAAATTTTCGGGTCGTGATTTTGACTCACAACTGAATAAGTCAAAAATTTTCCAGCTTTTTTCGTGTAGGTCTAATGTTTATAATGCTCTTACGGTATTTAAGGGATGTGGAGAATTCAGAATCTAGGAGGATTGTCCGTGGCCAACCGCAAAACAAACCCCTGGCTACAGGTATGGTCACAATCAGGTGCACTTGCAGGGTCATTGGGAGGGAGGGTGCAAAAAATTGTCTTTGATACAATAATTTAGAAGAAACTCTTCTGAATATTGATGAAATCAATCTGATTTTCAGTCAATCCTAAAAGCCAGCGGCCTGCAGGACAAAATCAAATTGGAACGCATCAAGACCATTTTGTTGCGGGAAGGAGGTCCCTCCACAGCAGCAGATATGACTCACATGAGCACCAATACCTGGCTGGGAGGGGAGGGATTTGTGCGTGGAGGAACTTCCAAATCGGTCAATGTAGATCCCATTCTATCACCCGCGTAAAGCCAATTTTTTTCGCGACTCCCCAACCGATTTTTGCCTGAGGTAATTAAGTGTTTGCTTCAGTCTCCAGATGCCGAAAGCTCTGGTCAGAGAAAAACTGGTTCATGTGTAAGATAAACGGCACTTGAAGAATTATGCAGGGTGTAACAGAGACATGTTGGTACTTTTTGACGCCGTGTAACTTTTGATTGCCATTAGGAATTTAAGTGAAATTTTTTGCACGTATGACACTGTATGACAGTACAGGGCGGTGTTTTATCTATATAAAGTTAAAAAACGTTGTAGTTTTTTTAACTATGCAATCACAATTTTTTTTAAATTTTGGTACATTGTATACCAATATATAAGTGAACTTTTCCCAAAGTTTCAGTCCATTCGGACATTGGGTTGGCTAATACCAGGTCTTGAAGCGAAGTGCACTAAATAACGTAATTACTTGCACGAATTGTCAAATATCCGGTCTGATAAATAAACTGCAACCGAACAAAAATATCTTTCCTCAAGCAGTGTTTTTAAAAAATTGCTCTGAATTGTTGTTTACAGTTCTTTACCAGCTTGCAATGGTAAATCCTTAAATCGCACACAAACCTTGCCACGCAGTTCAAGTAATTACGGTATTTACAGGGTGTCTCAAAAGTCCTTTTACACTGCTTGAACGGCTATAACTTTGCTTGTATAATCCCGATTTTCATGAAGTTTGCTGCATTCGATAGATCTCGTCAGAACTTAGACATTCATTTTCCATTTGTCGAAAGCCGTTGAGAATTATTCATTTTATGGCTGTTGGAACGAAAATACGCGTTTTTGCGTTCTTGAATCAACTCATTCAAGGTCATTCGAGGTTTTCTCAAAAAAACGCACAACAACCAAACGTTGATCAGCACAAAGTTGTTCTGCTAACTGTCACGAGTTTGCAAAAAAAATTTCGGCCAAAAATGTTGCGGTTTAGCTACGCTACAGCTCAAAAACTAACAACCGTGCGATATGAAAACTCGACTATGAAAAAACTTGTGTTCTTGAAGTAAACATTTGAATTCCCGCCAATAGTTGTACGAATTCTTGTCATTTTTCAGTTTATTGTAGCTGATATTACTCTCTATTCAAAAAGTATACACTCAGCTCAAACGGTTAAATTTTGGTCGAGAACGAACTCTTAGTGTGGGACCCCTGCCGAGGTATGCTCGTGCCAACCGTGCCCATGTCTGCACAAAAGTAGCACGCTGAGATTCAAGAACGCAAAAACGCGTATTTTCGTTCCAACAGCCATAAAATGAGTAATTCTCAACGGTTTTCGACAAATGAAAAACGAATGTCTAAGTTCTGACGAGATCTATCGAATGCAGCAAACTTCATGAAAATCGGAATCATACAAGCAAAGTCATAGCCGTTCAAACAGTGTAAAAAGACTTTTGAGACACCCTGTATAATAGACCACAGTCTAGTTGCTCTCGTTATTCACTAATTTTTATTTTTGAATTTTGCGGGCAAAATTCCGACACGAAAATACGGTACCTACCTCAACCCCTCCCGACCGGGGTCTCTCCAACGGCTGATCTCGGATTCCAGTTACAGGTATAAAATGACTCCGAAATTGAACCCTTTGGCAGGCAGCCAGAGCTTGTTAAACAAAAGCTTCCTCAGTTCTGTGAGCGAATTGAATAATTTTGTGAACAAGAGGCATGGGCGGTTTTTTAACTGCCGGAGGCGAAAATTTTTTGTCGAGTTTGGACAGCCGAGGTGAAATTGAATTTTGTCAATCAAATACGACAACAAGCAATGTATTTTGCTCCAGTGTTGGAAAATTTTGCATATTTCTCCTATATTTTGATTAATTTTGCTATCTTCCGGACCTCGGGGGGGAGCCCGACTACATCGCATTCTTTATACTTACCTATAATGCGGCCCTGCTTCGATGCATCAGAGCATTGGATTGCTGTTATCCATGAGTTCAAACGTCTTCTCTACAAAAGGTTTTCTCAAAAACAAACCCACCTATCCTGTGATTTGCCGCAGCGATTACTGTACCCTTTTCAGCCTTGGGCGCAAGTCCGTTTTGGCGGTCGAATTGAATATTGCTGTTCTCAAAAAATGTGCGATGCAAGAATTGAGCACAATTTTTCGTCTCAGATTCTTTTTTGAGACCACAATAAAATGTCTACGCAATCAGGCGAGCAGCACACTTTTAAGTCTGAAGAAGGGAAATGCATTACGTGCACTTTTTTCGATCAAGCACAGTTCTGGCTTGACAATACGTATCCTTATTGGATGGAAATACTGACTGCTGATTTTGGTCAGTGGGAATCAATTTGCGTTCCAGACAGCCTGGACGTCGGACCGAACAAATTCTTTGGACCGACAAAACCCGCAGCTGGATTTGACAAGAATCAGGTGAAAAGAGCAAAGCCACAGTTGCGTGGCGAGAAGGGAGAGGAGAGATTCTTTGCTGAATTTCGACGGTTGATTCTCGGTGGTATTCTTATAAATGGCTTCTACACGCAAGATTTCATCAAAGTTTTGAGCGACAGTGGCGTGCCTGGCTTCAGCCAAGAATTGATAAAAACAATGAAAGATGCCAATGGACATTTCGAATGCGACTTTATCTTTATTCATCAACGAATCGGAATTGTTATCGTTGAAGTCAAAGGATGCGACCGCGAACAAGAGGTGGTCGGAAATTACAAAGAGGCCGCTACGCAACTCAATCGTGCAATTGCTGGATTAAAAGATCTCTATCGGCGACTATGTGGCGAGACCAACTATTCACCAGAGGTGCGAGGTATTGTATGCATGCCTTGTTTTGATATCACAACTTCAACCAATCCAAACAAAAAGGTCGACCTTGAACGGGAATACTCGCTTTCGTTAATCGACAAGTCACTACTACAGGATGCCGAAAATTTTCATTCGTTTTGGCGCACTATGGCAGATCGATTGGATGCAATTGCAATCGATAATGAACTAATTAAATTTATTTCAGCAATTTTTGCTTACCGTCCAGCAAAGTTCATGTCAGTTAGTTGCAATGCAATGGAGATTTATCGAAGGATTGAACAGCAAAACTTTAAAAATACGAAAATGGAAGGTCGCCAAATAATTTTTTACAACGAAGAACAATTAAAAGCAATCGAATGCGATGATCAGCGCGTTTTTATATGTGGTCCGCCTGGGACAGGCAAAACGCTCTGTCTACTTCAACGAGCATTAAATGCTGCAAAAATTGAGAAACCTGGACGAGTTGTTCTTGCTCTACCCCGCGCTTCGACATTGACAGCAAAATTCGAAAAATTCTGTGCCGATAATCAAAGCATAGAAATGAAACGAGTACCGGAAGTAAAAAAAGAACGACTGTTCAACAGTGGTGACTATTCAGTCGATGATGATCTGTTTTGTGATGAACTGGACGTTGGGAACAATCGAATTGAAACAGAATTGGCGAGCAGAGAAGTTAAGGGCGGCAGCTCAACTGTTGCCGTCACTGGATGGTTGTTTCCATTTGAAGTGGCTAACTTGACTGTAACTCGTGAAATCTTTGCTGACTTTAAGCAATTTGAGTTGAAGACAGTTGTGCGAGGAACGAAAGCTATAATAGACGAATGGAAGGTTTATTTTCCAGACAGGTTTCTCCGCATCGGCCATAATATCAATGGCTCGGAGACTGAACGACATCCAGTCACTGTCAAGGGTTATCCTATCGAATTGTTTGAAACTGTTCGCACAATTATATCATCATTACTGTCACCTCTACCATCAACCCAGTTAACGAGTAGCCGCCAACGGCCAGCCGAACACTGTCAGCCAAACCAATGCAAACCTTGTGACATCGCGGTTCTCACACTATTCAGTTGCGATTCTGAAGTGAAAGATTTTCTGAACGCAAATGATATTCGATGCGGTTCTATAGTAGAGCAAGTCCGCGATCCAACCCTGATTGCTGTCAGCAGACCCGAAGATGCCGTTTCATATGAATGGACAATTGTCATTGTTATTGATGCCGTTAATGATGAATGGTATGGGTCGCAATCAAATAATTACTTGCTGGCAACTTCGCGAGCAATTGCTAAGCTGATCTTTATCGATGTCTATGAAGAAGAAACAGAACAGTATTCGTTCGAGGAAGAACCAAAAGAGGGTTCTAATGAGAACAGCTGTAAAGTTGCTGTGCAGCTGAAATAGAGCAAACCTTCCACAACTTTTGATTTCTAGCCCCAGGCCTACTCGAACCACTATTGATTTCATCAATCTGACCAATTTCTGTTTCCCATACATAAAGGAACACTTTAGCTCACTTCATCCTCAGTATTTCCGTCAATGGAAACGGCCAACTGCATTAGAAAGCGTCAGCGATAGATTGTTCAAGTGGAAGACACCAAAACTTAACCTCTCAGTGCTCAATTAGAAACATTTATGATGAAGCGAAGCAAACGAAAGCCAATATGAGATAAAGAGAAGTTGACAAACGCTGACAAACGCTTTATGGACTTACTATGTATTTTGTGTTGAGTACGTCTGCCTATATGTTAGTGATGAAGAAAAGAATAACCTGACCAGTGCGTTATCTTTTTTGGTAATATTTTTTGGGCATTCCCTCCATGAGCTCCACTCTTTACTCAAGCCGAATCCCAATTCCCATCAGCCACAAAACTGACAATATTTATACCAAATTAGGCTCTTCGTTTTTGTTATGTATTCTTGGTGAGACCGGCTTAACTGTAGGACTGATGATGTCATGCTCACAGCTACGCCGGTCTCATCAAGAATGCATAACAAAAATGAAGTAGGTAATTGCCTCGAGGTTGGACCAGTTGGCGATAGTTGAATGTTATTTATTAAACAAAGCCATCAGTGTCGGATGCCATGCAGAACATATGAAAATAAACCGAGTGCTTTATAAAAAGTGACAAGAAATGAATGGTCCTCCATTCTTTCAGAAACTAGCTTTAAAACCTGTTTTGGAATGCAAATGATTGCCATATTAATGGCTTGCGGCAGAGTAAGTGTGGTGGCATGGGAGAATGAAAAACTGGCATTACCAGTTGTGACTTTCGACGTACGGATTTGGAAATGTTCTCGTCATAGTTCTTCAGGCAGACTGATCTTCCGTCTCTGTAAGTGTCATTCTGCATTTGCCTTTGTTATTGCCCAGCCCACAAATTCGTACCGAATACCGGACTGTGGCTGCATTATGTTCGCTATTTTACTCACACTGCCACTTTTGATTGTCTTTCTGCCAACTATAAGTCATGCTGGTGAAGTTGGAAGTGCGTTTTTATCTTTTTGAATTATATGTTCCAGTAAATTCCAAAAATATCTCGGAAGGTAGAACCATAAAAATTAGTGTTGCCACGGGAAAAAATTGTACGGGAATGACGGTACGGGATTGTCCGGGAAATTTTTCGTCCGGGAATGGACGGTACGGGAATTCTCGAACTAAAGAGAAGAGAATGCTCTCACGCGTTGCAATTTAACACATTGGCACAAAGCCACATTACGAAAAGTAGATGCAGACCGTCAATTTGACTGATTGGGAAGTGAAAAATCGCTCAAAATTGACTTTTTGCATACTCTGCCCAGTCAATTAAGTCGTTCTACATATGGATAATTTGAGGTGTTACATTCGATAATTTTCTCTGAAAATCGGCCCGGTCAATTTTTTCAGGGCCCTGCCCGGACCTGGTACTTTCCTTCTGGGCCGGCCCTGAACATCACTGGTTGGATAAAATTCTTTTCGGCCGGTATCTGGGCTCATTTCGGCCGGTAAAAGAGCCGTGGCAGAAAAAGGCCGGTAAAAACGCTGCTGGCAGAAAAAGGCCGGTAAAACGAATAAAAATTACTATTGGCAGAAAACGGCCGGTAAAACCAAAGATCATGTCTGTCAAACTAACAAATAATAAATTTTTAAAATAAAAACAACCGCTAAACGAAAACAAAAACAGCTAATTAACGTCAAAAGAAATTCAGTCACAATAATTAGCGCTATCATTTAAGCGAACATTTGTAAGGTTAGGCTCATTAAGCTCTTAATTTAAAAAATTTCCTTTGAAGGTATTTCTTTTGACGTTAATTAGCTGTTTTTGTTTTCGTTTAGCGTTTGTTTTTATTTTAAAAATTTATTATTTAATAGTTTGACAGATATATGATCATTGGTTTTACCGGCCGTTTTCTACCAATAGTAATTTTTATTCGTTTTACCGGCCTTTTTCTGCCAGCAGCGTTTTTCTGGATTTTTCTGGATCTCAATCGAATGCCATCTGGATTTTCTTTGATTTTTGCCCTACGCACCGCGACTTTGCCCTACGCGATTCTATGCTTTGCCCTTTATGACCACTTTAAAAAACAACACCGCATATCTCTGCGTTACATGAACAGAATTTAATAAAAATTTGCACACAGACTTGGTAACTTCTCTAGTATACCTGTACCAAATTTCAGACTAATTGGTAAAGTTATTGTAAAGTTATTCAAAAAACAAATCGTATCTATTAAAAAAAACACCCTATATTATGTCTGTTCAATATATTTAAAAATAATTATCTGTTTTTGAATGGCTCCAAGCCAGCAGGATTACTTCATACGCCTCTGCAAAATGGGTAGGGGAACTGATGATCTGTTTTTATCTTCATATTCATTGTCAGGGAAATGTGATATAGTTTGTCTTTCACGGTTGTTACTTCATCGACATGTTTAGAAAAACATTTCTGGTACACCGCTGAAATATTTTCTTGGATCCTACAATTATGGACACAATTTTTTGACATCTCTTTTGGTAAGTTACTGTCCACCTTACAGAACGATATGTGCGTATTTCAGTTAACGCTGTGTTTTATATCGATCCTATTAGTTGCATGGCTCCTGCGCCCGACAAATGAGAAATCGTCAACAGAAAACGGTCAGACCAACCAACGGCCAGGCCAGCCAAATCAGCCAGGCCAACCAGGCCATCCAGGCCAACCAGACCAACCAGGCCAACCAGGCCAACCAGACCAACCAGACCAACCAGACCAACCAGACCAACCAGGCCAACCAGGCCAACCAGACCAACCAGACCAACCAGGCCAACCAGGTCAACCAGGCCAACCAATGGCCAGATCAACCAGAGAAAAGTCAGGCCAACCAGTTTATCTCATTATTTTTTCCGGTACAAATGTTATCAATGCTGGAAAAGAGTTTCTTTCATGCATTCAGTTTTTGGTCAGTTGGGGATTCTACAAGTTCGGATTTGAGGTTCGCTAACGATATTTGTCGTGATATATGATATTTTTAAAATAAGAAAAAATTTAGGTATTTTCGATAGCAATGGTCTTCAACGTCCACATGAGAATGGATTTTTTCTCGTTATTAATGATATTATTTGCATTCATGGCTATAGTATGCAAACAGTTGCCTGCCGCAAAAAAACGAAATCGGTTGAAGGTGTTTGTTTACCTGCAAGTTATCCTGATCACTGTGCAGTATACTGAAATTGTTGGAGCACCACCATTCATTTGTTTCGGTGAGTATGGGTATGAGATCATTCATACTATCAAACCCCCCCTGGCTTCAGACCCCAGCTACATGTATGATTGTTACGGTTTATTTTGTGCCCAGACTCGGGTCGAAAATTCAATCCATGCACATACTAACTGCTTCAGATATGGCATTTGAAGTGAGCGGTAGGGGTTGGTGTGGGGTTACAGTATCTATTCCAATACAAGCACAGTCTCTAATCTAAGAGACGTTGCACTAAGAAGAATAGCGAGACAGCTGATCGGAAGCTGGAAGCATGCGAGGGAAAGTCAACGTAAAATACAAATACTTTCATGAGTTTTTAAATTGCTTTTTGTCTGCATATTATTCAGTTAGTGTCCAAATCGAAAGTTAATTCGCGCGTGCATACCGTACTCAATATTGCAAGTCATTCCAATAATGCTGAGACCATGAAATGGACACAGAAATCTTCATACAGAATTTTTATAATACGGCATGAACATTATAAGCGGACGAGATAATCTCCCACAGACCTTTCAGCCAAGCCCCCACAGCGCTTGAACCTGCCCATCTGTCTGCATGGCACGTTTCGTTAAATTGTAGGATCCTAAACCCAGAGGTGGACCGTGGGGGTGGTGGGGGTATATACAATAAAATGCGTTAAAAATGCATGAGAGTTGGCGCATATTAAAACCAAAAATAATTATATATTTATTGTATTACAGACTATCCATGGAATGACATTTTCACGGACCGCAATGAAAGTCTGAATTTCATCGTTTGGTTTTCATTGCCTGATTATGAGATTGCGCCCAATGCAATCTATTTAATGCTGGATTTCATTGTGCTAATGCTAGCTGGTCGACTTTTCGTTGCTTTTGAGAAAAATCATTTGAGCAAAAACGAAGAAATGGCGGGAAATAACAATCCGATAGGAATCTCAGAAACTTTTCGCAAATATAAAGAAAACGATCAAGTCCAAAAATTATTTGGATTCATTTGGAAAAAAAGGTTTATTTAAAAATTTTAATCAATCCTCATACGAAGAACAATTTTGATTTTTGAACTTAAGCATGCTGAATACTTTAAAAAGTTTAAAACCTTGAAAATATAGAAAATCTTTATATTGTAACCGTGGTTTTCGGTCCGAAATATATGAGCGTGGGTCCATCCTATTCAGATTTTATCTGACCTTCAGGCGGTGGAGGGAAGGAATCGGTGTGGGTTAGGTGAAAGAGCACACATGGGCACCGGCTACCAACTGGGCGTGAGGCAGACATGGGCGTGGGGGGAGGGATATGGGAGTATATACTCCCCCAAGGACCTCCATACCTCCGACCAAAATTGGTTGGGGGTATGGTCAAAAATTTTTGAGATTTTGGCGACCATTTTTTAAAAAAAAAAGGTCGCCAGGGGGGAGGAATAGGTTTTGTCCCAAACGTGTTTCTCAGGAACAATTTTTTTGGAAATTTGGGGGTATATACCCCCCCCCCCCCCCAGCTGGGGTTCGCTACCCCCCCCCCCCCCCAACCGGAAAAAGGTGCCCATGTCTGGCGTGAAGGCAGTACATACATCAACAAAACCGATAAAGAACCTATTTTATTCGTAGTGTAACCACTGGAAACATAACTTTTTGACCCCCATTTGCACTTGTGAATTAATTACCCCAACCGTTCAAGAATTCATTCTATATCCAGAGTACGGTAAGCCCAAATTTTTTTCCCGCTACGTGGCGAACAAAGAAATAGCCCCAATCCGGGCGTATGTGACCCAGTGGAGGAAAGGGTAGGTACCTTATACCCCGTGCCCATATCTGCCCATATCCATATCTGGGGGGGGGACATGTCCCTGGTTTGTGATGAGGGGGTCCCTGGTTTATCCCCACCTACCAAGCTTCAGTTATGCACATGAATGTAATTTTATTTTTCAGGCGGCCTTTTGATTATTTGAAATCAATAGTTTTCAAACATAGTTACTGGATCACGTTTTCATTTATTGTTATAGCAGGAGTGATTAATTTGTCACCGTTGGCAGTTGGATACTTACTTTTGGCCACGTTAATCATATGCCGGGGGAACAAACTGTTTTTATTGACTCCATTAACCAAGGAAAAGCCAGCTACTTTGAAGCTGAAATGGCAAAAAATTTTACATAAAATCGAATCAAGAATTTGGCTTGTTGGGATATTTTACAGTCTCACTGTAATACTTATCAAGGTTTTATTGCAGGTTCGTATATAGCTGAGTTTAAATAAAGTACAATTTAACGTTAACAACCGTAAACTGTGTACCACTTCATTCAACAATTATGTAACCCGTCGTGGCTGAAAACTGACTGAAAGTTTTCATCTCAGCTTTTTAAGTTACGAAATGCATTCAGATTATTGATCACTTAAGTTCGTCATTAGATCATTGTGAATTGCAAATCTGTGCAATGTATTAATAGTTGATAATATCTTTTTACTGTATTTTCGCAGATTTACAGGGTGGAGCAGCGAGGAGTAAACACGTTTAAGATCGGCTTTTTGATAGTTGTTTAGATAGTTGTTTTATGAAACATAAGTTTACAAGACGTCCTGATCTCTAATATAATATGAACTTGCCCTGACTATCAATAAGTTCATAAACTCGAGTATTCATGCACTGTATAAGTTTGATGGCCAACTCTGGTGGGAGGGCTTTCCATTCTCGCTTGATTGCTGCAACCTGTGACAAATAACTTTCTCTTTAGTTTTCTCTTTTGCACCTTCATCTTCAGAAGTTGCCACACATTTTCGATAGGTGCTTGGTAGGGCAACATTGATGGCCAGTCGATTTTTAGGACACCATTGGACACCATTGAGCTTCGACGTGTGCTTCGGATCATTGTCTTCCTGCGATTTCCATGAGCTTGATTCGCTACCAAAATAGTCCCTAGCTTTTGGCAAGAGGTCGCGCTAGTAGATCTCGCACATCAATTTTGCGTCGATATTCTCCTTGAAGCACTTGATGTGGCCAAAGCCTTTACTCGAAAAGCATTCCCAAACGTTGACTTAAATAAAATGTAAATAGTAAACGAAATCACTACTACTGTATTTTCAGAAATAGTGTCACCCACAAAAATAGTTGCACCCGCAGAAATAGTGGTGCCCGCCAAATTCTAGCTTAGATGTGAAGTCTAATTACGATGTGTTTTGTGCTATGTTGAACGTATTACATCATTACTCCTTTGAAATAGCTGATTTTGCTGATAAAAATCAAGAAAATAGACGATTTGATTAAAATTTCGACATAAAATGTTTATTTTTTATTAGTGGCACCCGCAGAAGTAGTGGCACCGGGTACGAAGGGTTTGAAATAAGAATAGTACAATGCAGGCGCCTAGGCAGCAGGGGGGACGGGGGCTGGGCCCCCGTCATTTTGAAAAAAAAACGCGTTCGCCACGTAGGGGCGAAACTTTTCTGAAACATTTGCCCCCCCGTCCTTCGGTTTCTGGCTACGCGCCTGGCACAGTGCCACTATTTCCGAGATGGTATCTTATAAAATGATTTCAATTTAGCTGGTCGGATGCGTCTTCATTTCTGAAATGACAGAATTGTGTTGGGTTCGCCAACTGCTAAGTATTGTCTGTCTGGACGGAAGCAATGGTAGTAAGTTCACAAATTTCTTGTAAAACATTCATTTAAAAAATCGTGTACGTTTCAGACAGTTTCCAATCAAGTGGGCGATATTTGACAGCAAAAGATACTTGTCCCGTACACAAAACAGCGGCCTCGACGTTTTTTGATTTACTGTGCTTTGCATGTTTTTTGCTACAACAGCGCATTTGCGATTCGGGATATTTTAAGTATTGCATCTTGCAGTTTTTCGTCGACACAAAAATGCAAAATAGGTAGGTCGATGCCATAGGTACCCTTGTGGTCTGAGATTGGGGGAGGGACTCGTACGTGCTAGGGTCCAAAATTTGCATATGCAAATTAGACAAAATAACGCTATATTTGGGCGGGAATTCAAAAAAGTTCAAATTTTTGCCCAAATTACCGCATTTTGACCTTAGGCCGATTTTCGAGGGGGTCGCAATCTCCGCACACTTTGAATAGGTTTATGCGCCAGCCTCCCTCCCCAGTCCCTCCACGGGGACTTATGGTTGTTGCTTTGGTGGCAGTGTGTCCACCGGTTACCCATTTTTAATTCGGTTAGGTTACAATTTGGTAACCGACCCCAATTTTCTATTTCGGTCGGTTATCGGTTAACCGAATTGATTTCATATGAATTTTGATCGGTTATTTTCAAAAACAATTACCAAATTGAATTTCGGTAATTTATGCAAAAAATGCGCCTCATAAGCACGCTGAAATGTCAAAATTTCGCATTTTAGCACGTTAAGCTTTGAATAGGAATCTTTCGTTACGCCATTATACTTACAATTCTATTTGAGAACGATTGTGCCAATGAGGCGTAGTAAACAGAAGACAAGTATTTAAAGTTGCCTATAATACCTACACTGTAACCGAAATTAACCGAAATAATTTCGGTCGGTTACCACCGAAAAAAATCGATTCCGGTTCCAGTTTCGGTTAGCTGTGATTCAATTCGGTCGGTTAATATCGGTTCCGGTTAGGCCAAAAATAATATCGGTAAATTTCGGTAACCGGTTATTTCAGTAACCGGTGGGCACACTGCTCGGTGGTTGTCATTCGAAAAAGTAGCCTACCAGTTATTCCAAAAAATTCGATGCTGATCTGTTTTCAGAGGCAAACAACTTGCAAAAACTCGTTTGGATCATCACATTGGCGTTCAGCAGAAAAATCTGAAATGCGCCCAACAAGAGGCGGAAAATGTAATCAAACAGTTTACCAATGGTTTGAATACCAACTATGCACCAAAATCATATGGACACTGTAATCATAAAAATGATTTTACAAGTATTCTGATCATATTATTATGATTTCAGGCAAACGAGGGGGCGAATATTTGCTGAAAGCACCAAAATTCCTTTCAATTATTTCAGAACTCAATCAAGAAACAAAAGAAAAGGAAAATGAAAAAAAGGTGAGTTCTCAATCCGATTAGTTCGTGTTGCTCATGCTCATTGAAAAGTCTAAAAACTGTTTGGCAATCCAAGGGTGCTAATTAATTAATAGCATCGATTCATTAAAAAACATGGCTATCTGATCTGATCTAGAGAAAAGAAATCGTATTTTGTTAAAAGATAAAAACACTAGTTTTACAGAAAAACGAAAAACCGACAAAACGGAAGCAAGCATTTGCGGAAGGAGTTTTTGGTGAAGTTGGAAAAAACTTTTCTATGATCACTGACGCAATGCGCACTGTTGCCGACTTATTCAATGAACAGTTTTCTCGATGGTCACGAGATTATAATTTCATTACCCACTTTCTCAGCCAAGAGAGCGAAGCTTTTCGCCAACAATTAATCAGCAAAACACCAGATATTCAAAATGATCAAGTAAGGCTTTCCCTTTGTTTCTAACATGGTTTAGGCAGCAATGAGCTTACTGTATTTAAGTTTTGAAAATAGACTACAATTTAGGAGATAATTAAAACATGGGAAAGCGAAGCGGATATGTATCTGGTGGAGTCCAATCTTAAACAAGACATTGAGAGGTCAGAAAATTTTATTTTGCACAATAGTAATATGAAAGTCAACCAATTTTTTAAGAAATGACGACTGGGAATATGAAGAGAAAGTCATTTCCCTAAAAGCGGCACTCAAAACAACATTAATTGCGAAAGAAAAAAACGG
>JAQGCX010000786.1:0-14011 GCA_034700205.1 Plectus parietinus | reverse complement strand
AAGTACCGTACATGAGTTATGTCTCGAAGCTACTACTGAGTTTGGCGTTCAAACTCAGTTGTGTGACGAGCCTAATTCTTTGGCGGATGTAAGGCAACGAAACGACGTCGAGCATAAAGCTAGCCTGATAATGTCCCACCTTTTGTTTCATATTGTGCTGAACCATGGTAGTAGATCAGTGACGCACAAAAACGGCGTAGAAGGCGGTGATGGCACAGATGACGGACACGGCCCAATGCAGTCGAGTGCCGATTACGGCGGCCTTGTAGAAGACGCCGAAGAACCCTTTCTTCTCGCTCAACAACCAGTTGTTGATGCGCGGCACCTTCTTGACGTAGGCGCAAGTACAGATCAGCAGCAGTCCAACCACAATCAGTCCGTCGAACGAATATGCTGAAATCAGTCAATAATTCCTATGATATTAATCATCTACATGGCGCATTGCACACAGATTACACGAAAAAAACGTTCAATTTACCGTTCATGAGACAGCTCCCAGACTTTAGAAGTCGAGTTTGTTCGACGAACTTAACTCTGACTAAATGACACAACATATCGATCTATTGCGCAATTAAACCGAATAGTCAGAAGATATCAAAATGATTGCTCAACATTGACAAAAAACTAGAGCAACGGCCGTTTCCGATAACATTTATTCCCAAGCGACTATATTGATATCTGCTAAACGCCGCAGTAGAAATTCGACAAATGCACAACTGAGAAAGTGACAAGATTCACAACGCATCTGTATCAGATCCGACAAATAGCAGCCAAATAGAAGTGAAACGAAATGCCGCACATGGCAAGTAATGATTCATTTAAATCTGATACTGACGAAACTTTCGGACAATATCGGAATCGTGTCGCTGCCACTGAGAATTGGTCGGTTGAACGACTGGCGCATGACTTAGTTGATGGGAATCGTTCTGTTCGCCGCTTTGAATCATGGCCTTTTTGGGCTGAGCGCTGGCCCAATGCATCGACTGAAATACGCCACAGTCAGTTGCATCTCCACAATTGAAGAAAACAAGCAAATGACCATGAATGTGGCATTCTTGTTGCCCATCCAATCATTGAAGCTGATCGAGATACCCGATCGTCTCCAGGCGTCGTAGTTGCGTCTGAGTTCGGGATCGGTGAGCACTTGTTTGGCACGCTGAAGGACCTGGAAGCGCTCGTTGGCGTCATCTTTCTCGTCGCCGACGGCCTTGTCGGGATGCGATCCGACCACACGTGCGCGATACTCTGTTTGAATCTGCTCGATCTGCAAATGTCCCATGCTCTTTACTCATAATTTCTTTGACAGTTAAGAGTGTACTGTAGAAAGCATCGTAACCCCAGAATTTTAGATGTGCAAGACTAAACTAAATGTCGTTGTGGGACATTTACTAGAAATGGATTTAAATCATACGAAGTAACGATACTCAATACAATATAAATTCTGGATTTTGACAGTGCGGGGTTTTTGACAATTGAGGGGTATTCGATGGATTTCCGGTTAACCGTTCGAAAAATTGCGACTATAGTTTCGCTATGGTAATAGGTTTCATACCGTCGACAACTCATCGCAACCCAAAATGGCGTAGTAGTCCTCAGACGAGCTCGGTTGATATCCAAGAACGCTGTCCAATTGATTCGGATCCATGCTGAAATAAAAAGCGTTGGAAAGTTTTACTTTTGACTGTTATTTCGTGCGTTCGCATATCACTACAATATGCACTCGGCCAAACACAATTGTTGACACGCGACGCGATATCAAACGCGTCTACGTCCGCCTGATGCTCAGCGAACCAAAACACCAGCGCAAAGGAAACGCGCCAATGTATGCAACTGCATCCGGTTTCGCCTTTTGAGAAAAACCGCATTGGACAGTAAAAGATGTCTGACCGAGTGGCGCTGATTATTGGTGGCACGGGCATGCTGCGACAGTGCACAGAGGCGATCGCGGCTAAGGCGGCGATCAGCGTGCTTGTGGCAAGATCGACGGACAAACTCAACGAGATCGCTGCCGTTCATTCCAACGTTCGACCATTCAGCGACAACTACACCGACAAGGACTTTGTCCCGCGACTGCTAGATTTCCTCACAAAATACAACATAAAACCGAACCTTTGCGTATTATGGATGCACAAAAGCGGCTCCAACAATAAACAACGCCTGCTGATCGAGTTGGCAGCGACGGGATTGGACTACGTCGAGCTGTACGAAGTATGTTCCAGCTCGGCGTCGCAACCAGGGCAGAAATCACCGACTTTCACTGCAACAAACATTAACCATCACATCGTCATTTTGGGATTCAAAATAGAAAATGAAACGAGTCGTTGGCTAACAGATCAAGAGATCAGCGATGGAGTATTCGAAGCGATTGACAAACAGACAAATATTGCTATCGTTGGTCAGATTGAACCATGGAATCAAAGACCATAGATGGCGACAGATCAACTTGAGTTTACTTTCATAAAATTCTTGGCAACAATAAGACACAAACAAAACAATTCAAGGCACCTCAGTATTCATTGCTCTGATTTTGTCTTCTTGGTGGCGATTCTTCGTTTTCGTTTGGCCAAACGCTTGGCTTTCATGGTGGGGTTCTTCTCGGTGATTCGTGATGGTTTCGCAGATGAGGGCTGGCGAGGCGATGTTTTAGAATCCTTGGGAGGTTGTTCACTGGACTGCTTTGCGGTCGATGTATGCGTTGTCTGACTACGGTACTGCTCGCGCACTTTCGTCTTGGCAGTTTGCACCGCCAATCTTCTCTGCTTTTTGTAGCTCTGAAACAATGATAATATTAGTGTCCATGAGCAGGAATTATTAAAGACAGCAATGCGCACTTTCACAATGCTCTCTCTGTACTTGGACCATTTCGTTTTGACCACTTCCACGTCTTCAGTGCGGCGGAATCGTTGCACCGCTTTGGACACGATCGGGTCGTCGGCGTCCAAGAAGAACCAGCAGCCGCCGTCTGTGTTGGTTGAGTTCACTTTCCTCCGCTGTTCGACCCCTTTCTCCGCCTCTCCTTCCGATTCGCTAGAGTCCGCCATGTTAGTCTGCCATTTCTGCAATTTACTCAAATGGAGTTACAAAGCAAACTACAAACAACAAATGATAGCGATACCTGCAATTGGGGAAGTTTTTCAGTAGAGTAAGCGGACGTCTTGACAACGGGTGCGGCGTTTGGAGGTTTGCGACCGAGTGCGGATAAGAGACTGAAAGGTTGCGCAGAATCCTCCTTCTTCGCATCGGTCGACTGTGCCAATCTTGCTCGCAGCGCTTCGGCGAAATCGCTGTCCATGTGGAAGCTGGACACATGTTTCGGTTTCTTGGCGACGGGCTGTTTCTGGTCTTTCTCGTCGTCCACAGCGTCCGACTCGTCGTCCGACGAAGAAGACGCTTGCTCCTTCTGCGCCGGCTTGGCGAGATCGTAACGCTGATGCTCAGGGTTGTTCGGATCAAACCGAACGATCATTGGGCGGCTGGCGGCAGCCGCCGATGCTACCGCACCGTCCTCCTCCTCATAATTTGCGTGCAAATTCTTGCCCAACACTCGTTCTAGAATACTCAGACTATGATTCTGTTGCTGAAGCTTTTCAATTTGCTGCGAGTCTCTGACGCTGAAAATAACCAAAATTCAACAATATATGTGGAACAGTATTATAAATTTTTAGATCTATCAAAGCTGTCCACTATAATAAAAGAAAACATATTGAGACAATCATCAGTTAATCAAACGGCTAATGCTCACCGAGGATCTATGTTGTCTTCTTCGATGAAGTCTTCTGTGAGCTTGAAGCGATTGTCGCCGCCAAATCGCGCTTCTAAGGCCATCAGCTCGGCGCCCTTCTTGCCGAAGAACTGCGGCTTTAACGCGAACATTTCTTCTACGCCTTCTTCTTCTTCCAGCTGCGCGTCGCCATCGTCCTCTTCGTCGAACAGCGCCGGTCCCTTCTTTTTCGATTTGAAAGTGGAAGATAATGCACCATTTGCGTAGTTCTTCGCTGAGCCGTTAGCAGCAGCGGCGCTGGTGGATGGAGTGGCGGGTGCAGGTCCATCGTCGTCCGAGTCGGAGTCGAAGCGAATCTTCTTGTTCAGACCAGTGCCTTGGCCCGAGTCCACCTTCTTCAACGTGTCGGACACTACACTCTGGCGCTGGCGTTCAAACTCGCGCTTCTGCAACAAACTCTGCACACGCTTCTCTTCAGACTTCGCATGCTTCAGATCGAGGTCGACTTCGCCGTTCAACTGCTGCCCGTTGGCGTACGAGTTACTGGTCGCCCATGTCCCGTTGAACGCCATGGTCATTGAACTAGAAGAGTCAAAATTCAACAATTAAATTGGTCACCAACTGAAAAAGTTGAGTGCTTTATCAAATGCACATGCCGAAAACCTTTTCCATCTAATTTTTAGTCTGAGCGTACGTGACGTGTTTTGCACAAGAATACAGTACACTATTTGTTGAGAAATTGCTTGATTTTCATTGCGCAAAAATTGGTCTCGTCGCGATTGTTTGAGAAGTCGTCGAATAACGTCCGTTCGGCCAACCAGGAGCTGTCGATGTCACGTGTGATTTCTTTCGTAACCGCATGGTGGCATCAGTCGCCGGGCTGAATCGAACTTTCGTAAATCGTCTGGCTCTATCCGCGGCGGCTGCTTTGTTCTGGAAGAAACACGACGTGGACGTTCAACGCCATCAATTCCGACTGCTGAGTAAGTTTGGTTGGACTAAGAGTCTCTTTTTATCTCTATGCGATTCAGCTTTAATCATTTGCCACAAATCGGATGATTTCTGCTGAGAACAACATCCAGAGCAGCGCACCCCCAGCTAAGCGACCCAAGCTTGTCGAAACGGCTGGAGCACAAGAGGTACACTTTAATTCTTTCACATGATCGTATGAGCGAACGCCAAAAGAGCGCCGCAAAGTGGTGAGCACGGAGGTAGTGGCTATCAGTGCGCCATGCGCGGCCAGGGCTAGGACAGGGACAGTTCGCGCACACTGCCATCGCTGAGGGACGTCTCGACGACGGGCGACGGGACCGAGCGGCCAAGCTCGCCCGTGTAGACGCGGTTCAGCGGACGACTGGGACCGGACGCGAGCGCGCGCGCCATCGCCAACGACATCGGACGCTGCGGCGAACCGGACAGGTCGGGCGGCGTCTTCTCGACGTACTGCTTGCCGTCGGAGTGAAGGGGCGACGACGCCGTGCGGTGCGACTCAGTGGCCGCGGTGGGCGCCGTGCTGATGGTGGCCACCGAGACCACGATGGACTGTTCTTTACCGGCCATTTTCTCTGCCTTTCTTTCGCCTTCGTTGAACACCAACCGCACGCTGGTTTTTTCGAGTAGCAAATGATATTGCCCCTTGCGAAACGACTCATTGTTTGCACACGCTGTCAACGCATTTCGAGAGATAGCAGAAATGGCGTGCGGTGTTCAAAGAAATCAAAAATCATAAACCTAATCTCTCGCCCGTTAATATTGTCGCCCCTCGTGCAATTTATTATTTTTGCTCAATGCGATGATGCAGATTAGTTGCCGCATATCTTAATCCATTCAGCGCGGTTCTTTTTGATGAGGTTCGCTCGGAGGCGGACCGTAGGGAGTATTTATGAGAATAATTCGGTCGTGATGTGAGTATGCGCGTTGCCAGTGGAAACAGTGGCGTTGTCCCCATTGAAGCGTCTTTCGTGTCCTTGAGCGAACAGTGTCAATTGTTAGTCGGCTGAGTAGCGCAGACGAGTGTCGACAGTCGTTTGGGACTGATCGACCAGTTGTGAGTCATATATGGCGACACGGCGCGTCGACACGACCGGATAGTGCTTGAGCGAATGCGGCGTCGGTGGTTGGGGTTCGGACGCGGTTGCGCGTGACGTCACCTCGTGACAAAGCGAACGAACGCCGCATCCCTTGCGCGCCTATGTATCGACACTTTCGTCAGGCTGAGTTCCATCACAAGGTGACTGAAAGATGAATAACGCTCGTATCTGTTCTTGTCGCGTGTTCCATCGTCGTTCCTACCCGTTAATTCTCTGTTTTTTGTTTGCAGACCAAGGAAAACGCAGGCGTGGACGACGCACCGATGGACACTAACGGTTCAGCGAACGGCGGTGCCAAGTCCGGCGGCGGCGTTCAGAATGGGCAGACGGCCAACGTCGATCATTCCACATTGGACAAAAATCTCTACTCGCGCCAAATGTAAGGCAACTGTGTGTAGTTGAGGGAGGGACAAAAATAAATGCAAGGGTTTCAGCTACGCACTAGGCGAGTCTGCCATGATGCACTTACGCACGGCGTCCGTCCTCATCTGCGGCATGGACGCGGTGGGCGTGGAGATCGCCAAGAACCTCATTCTCGGCGGTATCAGACACGTTACCATCCAGGACACAAAGAACGCCACTTGGACCGACCTCTCCGCCCAATACTACATTCGAGAGTCCGAGATCGGTCACAACCGCGCCTCCGTCTGCTTCGAACGTCTCGCCGAACTGAACGACAGCGTCACTGTCAACTGCGTCACTGAACCGCTGACTGAGGAGCTCGTCGACAAATTCAATGTACTGCTCGTTGCTCAATAATTGTTTTCATTTTAACAATCGCGAGTATTTTTCAGCTGACGATTCTGGCTGACTCATCGTTGAATGAACAGCTGAAAGTGAACGAGTGGACGCGCGCCAAGGAGAAACTGATGATCGTCGCGGACAGCAAGGGTCTCTTCGCTCAGATTTTCGTCGATTTTGGCGATCAGTTCCGCGTTGACGACGCCAATGGCGAGCCATGCACCGAGGTACGACTGTTCTTCACTGACGTGTGCACGCCTGCATGGGATTCGTTTCAGGTCTTCATTGAGCACGTCGACAAGACGACGGGCGACGTCATGACGCTCGAGAACGCTTTCCACGGCCTCGAAGACGGCGACCACGTCACATTCGCCGAAGTCAAGGGAATGGTCGAGCTGAACGACATCGCACCGGTCAAAGTCACTGTCAAAAGTGAGCACTGCTTTTCTTTAACAGCTCGGTCATCTGCTGAGTTTAGACAACGTACCGTATTTTAAGAATAGTAACGTAGGGTAGAGGGAGGTTGAAACAATGGTAACACATGTCACTATTTTCTGTACTGGGAATAGTAAAATTGTCCCGAATTCAGGGTAAGTTGGGTTCAGTATGCGCTTTATGGGTTCATTTACATTGTCGTTGCTACTTATTAGGGATGGAGTAACCATATTTAGTCATATTTTAACTGTTTTCACAATTTTTTCCAAATTTCTGGCAATTTTCTTGACTTTTTGATGTTATCATTGGCTCAGGGAGAGGTTGAAATTATAGTAACACAGGGTAGAGATGGGTTGAAACAATTGTTAACACAGTGTTACTATTTCTTAAAATACGGTGGTCTGTTTATTTTGAGCGCAATCCTGTTGTCCAACAGTATTGCTTTAATGACGGATTCGATCTTATAAGCATTCGAGTTCGAATGACCGATGACGCTTTCAGACGCTGCGATTTTCAACATCGGCGATGTGGCGAAGCAGTTCGGCGATTACAAGGACGGCGGGCGAGCCAAGCAAGTGAAAGTGCCCAAGTTGATCAAGTTCAATTCGCTGAAAGATTCGCTGGCGGCGCCGGAGTTCGTTATTTCCGACTACGCCAAGTTCGACCGTCCGGGGCAGTACCACGCGCTGTGGCAGGCGTTACACAAGTTCGTGGAGCAAACCCAACGTCTCCCGAAGCCCCGTTCGGATGCGGACGCGGAAATGCTGCGCAAGCTGCTGCCCGAGGGAGCCGGCGAGGTCGACGAGAAGCTCCTCAAGGCTTTCAGCTACCAAGCCACCGGCAGCCTCTGTCCCATGGCCAGCTTCATTGGCGGCGTCGCTGCTCAGGAGGCCATGAAGGCCGTCACTCACCACATGTCCCCCATCAAACAGTTCTTCTACTTCGACGCTCTCGAGGCTCTGCCCGGTGACTACTGCGCCTTCGACGAGTCCAAACTCACTGAGGAAATGTGTGCACCGGTACGTTTTACTTCTTCCTTTGCTTTTGTCTTGGTCCAACAAATGACGAACGAGATTAGTGACTCATTCAAAACATCACCTGATTAGAGTCTAAATTTCGCCATCGGTAAAGAAGAAATCTAGGATTTAGTCTTCAAACGAAAATCATGACAAATGAAATGATTTTGTCTCAGACATCCATCAATGACACAAACTTGTGCTCGCTGAGGTATAAAACATAAACTCACTGAATCCCGCAACGATGGTGTGGGCTTATGAATTTCTTTCCCCGACAGGTTACAGTGTCACCTTCCCTTTTCTCTTTACCCAGTCTAAAATGTTGACTATAATCTTGTGTGACTTTCAGCGCAAGTCACGCTATGATGCACAGGCGGCGGTATTCGGTTGGGACTTCCAGGAGGCGGTGCTCAAACAGAAGTGGTTCATTGTGGGTGCGGGTGCGATCGGCTGTGAGCTGCTCAAAAACTTTGCAATGATGGGCGTCGCGTCGTCGGATCAGAAACTCGGCAAGCTCAAGATCACCGACATGGACCAGATCGAGATCTCCAATTTGAATCGTCAGTTCCTGTTCAGGCGGCACGACGTCGGGGTACGTCACTCATTTATTTTTATAAATAGAGACACGGCGACCATTGGGGAGGGTCCCCTGCTAACCATTTCAAATTTTCGCTAATCGCTACAGAACAAACGAGCGCAAGTAATAGTTTCCGAATTGGAAAAAAATTTCCTCCCGCCTAAAACCATAATTTCGCGCTAGCCGTTATAAGACAGAATGATAAAGTATGTAAGTGTCCCGACTGGTTTTCCTGCCGCCGGTTATATCTGAAAGACTCGTTTGAATTCTCCAAGGAAGTGTACTTCCCTGCACTCTGTTTGACATCTCATCTCATGTGACATTCAGAATACTTGAGATATTAATAAAGTTATGATTATCTTTGAATTGTTTAGGGCAAGAAGGCAGAGGTAGCTGCGAAGGCTGTGAAAGGGTTCAACGAGCATTTGAATGTCGAGGCGTTGGCGGAACGCGTGGGCGCGGACACGGAGCAGATTTTCAGCGATTCCTTCTTCCACGACTTGAACGGTGTGGCGAATGCCTTGGACAACGTCGACGCACGTAGGAAACAGATGGAACGATTGCGAGAGCAGAGAGTGGATTGTTGTCGTTGCAGGTCGGTATATGGACCGTCGTTGCGTCTACTACGGGTTACCGTTGCTCGAGTCCGGAACCATGGGAGGGAAAGGAAACACTCAAGTCGTCTATCCCTTCCTCACCGAGTCTTACGGCTCCTCCAACGACCCGCCCGAGAAGTCGATCCCCATCTGCACCCTGAAAAACTTCCCTAACGAGATCCAGCACACTATCCAATGGGCACGCGACCTGTTCGAAGGTCTCTTCACCAATCCTGCCGAGACCGCCAACCAGTTCCTCGAAGACCAGCGCGCCTTCTTCGAGCGCGTCGACAAAATGCACACTGGACAGAAGGTTCGTCATGTGTCAGATGTCTCCCTGTTAAAGGGTGTCTAAAAATTACGTAACCCTTTTGGGGGAGGGGGGTTGCGGGCAGAGGTGGGCGTGGGCGTGGGGGTGCGCCCCCCCAGACGGGTTTGCAACTTTGCGGTCCGAGGTCTTGGGGGTGCAAAAAAACGAGCAATATAAGGGTCCCCCCCTGTGATTGCTCCCTAAAAAGGCAAATTTTTTGAATTTTCACTGGATAGAATGAGGTTTTCAAACCGGCGACCTTTTTTTTTTGGTCGACAAGCGACAAGTACTGGATAGAATGGGGAAAAAATTTGCACCCCCCCCCCCTCCCAGCCGTTTTGAGGTGCCCACCTCTGGTTGCGGGGGTCAGTTACGCAGGATGTCATCGTAACCAAAACCAAATCAATCGATAATTAAATACTACAACCTTATGCGTAACCGAGAGAGGGGAGCAAAAATTAGCCAAAAATAGGCTTACGTAATTTATAGCAGCCCTATATCTGCTTTCTCCAGCTGGAGATTCTCGTATCTGTCAAGAAGACACTTATGTCAGAACTGCCAAAACAGTACATTTTGCCGAAAGCGTAGATTTTTGTAGAAGAAGCTGTTAATGGGGGACGAGAGCTTACTCCCCTTTGAATTTATTTGCTTTGGCTGAGGATAGGTCGATTCTATCCAGTGCTTATTTAATTTTTGACCCCTCAAAAACAGTAGGTGTGTGTGAGACATGTCTCACTGTTATCTGCTTTCTGTAGCTGGAGATCCTCGAGTCTGTCAAGAAGACGCTTATCGACGACAAGCCTAAGACGGCGGAGGCGTGTATCGAGTGGGCGCGCTTGTTGTGGCAGGATTACTACCACAACAGCATCGGTCAACTTCTCCACACCTTCCCTGCCGATCAAGTCACCGATCATGGCGTCAAGTTCTGGTCGGGCACGAAGCGCTGTCCCCACACCCTGCAGTACGATGTCAACCAGGTATTACCGGCTCCTTCATTGTTCGATTTGTCTATCGCAATTTTAAGTTCAGCAGCCGTATTAATTTATCGCACTAATACCTCGTCCCAGCTATTAGCGTCAGCTGCCACTACTTTTCGTATTAATAAACAATTAGCTGCAGCTTCGTCCCAGCTCAAAAGTCTAGGGTGAGATGGAGCAGCCTAATTTTTTTTAGCCGCAGATGTTTCTTCTCATTTCTCAACAACTGTTGAGGTAACTAAGGTAACTAACTGCGAGCTCGTGCTAAAAAAACTCGTCCCAGGTACAAAAATTATTGCGATCTATTAATACAGCTCCAGCAGCCATTTTGCAATCATTTTGTTTTATTTTTCTAAACAATTTTAATGAAGTTTCTGAATGATAGTTTATTTGTATCAATGATGGTATTTCAGGAAGAACACTTCAACTTCGTGTACGCTGCGTCGATTCTACGCGCGCAACAGTACAACCTCAAGCCGATAACCGACAAGGAAACAGTGGCCAAGTTGGCCGGCGCCGCTCAGCCGCCAAAGTTCGAACCAAAGAGCGGTGTCAAGATCGCAGTGACGGAAGCCGAAGCCAAAGAACTCGCGGAATCCATGGGCGGTCTCGGTCAGTCATTGTTCCTTTTTTTACTCTCTTGTTTCGTGATGCGTAGGAGAACGCTGGACGCAGCTTGCTATAGTCAGAATTTTTTCGAACGGTTAACCGGAAAACGAAAACCCCTCAATTGAATGTCGCGCGCTGTCAAAAGCCAGAATTTATTGTATTGAATATCATTACTTGATATGATTTAAATCCATTTCTAGTAAACGTCCCACAAGGACCTTTAGTCTCTATTGCAGATCTAAAATTCTGGGGTTACGGTGCTTTCTACAGTACTCTCTTTACCTTCAAAGAAATGATGAGTATAGAATGCCAGTTAACGTTTTCTACTTGCAGACGATATCGACCAGCAACTGCAGTCCTACAACTTGGCACTGGCGAAGCTGAACCCCAAGACGATAACGCCGCTCGTGCCAATCGACTTCGAGAAGGACGACGACAGCAATTTCCATATGGACTTCATCACCGCCGCATCGAATTTGCGCGCAGAAAACTATGATATTCCAAAGGCCGATCGCATGAAGGTGTGTGCTCGAATTTCTTTCTGAATAAAATCGAGATCACGGTAACCAGTCGGGGGGAGGCAGAGGTGGACATCGGTTTTTGTCTGGGGAGGGGCAGACATGGGCACGTTTTTTCCAAAATCACAGACCCTCATAATATCTAGTGTAAATTTTCGCAAAAAAAATTTTTCCGGACCAAAAAAAATGGTCACAGGTTTTCAAACCTCAAGCAATAGAAGGGGGGACCCTTGTATTGCTAATCTCAAAAATTTTTAACCATACCCCCCCCAACCAACTGGCCGGAGGTATGGAGGTCCTTGGGGGGGTATATACCCCCCATACCCCCCACGCCCATGTCTGAGGGGGTACGTACCCCCCCCAAGAAATTTTTCCTCATTCTATCCAGTGCAAAAAAATTTCCGGCGTTTGTCGACCAAAAAAAAAGATTTTGAACATCGATTTTGAACTTGTAGCAGTAGAAGGGGGACCCTTGTATTGCTGATTTTTTGTACCCGTCCCAGACCAGGGAGGCAAAAGGTACAGACCCATTTTGGGGGTACGTACTCCCTCATGCCCACCTCTGGGGGAGGGCCTTTTGCTTCAGCATTGCAGCATATAAATCGATAGTACTATGTTTTTGGGTTGCCTGATCAGGTTGAAAAAAATCAATTTTTGTGTTAGGGTACGGTATTTTGCAATCCCGCTCGGTCGCCGTGATTTCGATATTAGTAGTACATACAAAGTTAATTAGTAATAACGGGCTCTGCGTTTCAGACTAAGCAGATTGCTGGTCGCATCATTCCGGCGATCGCGACAGCGACTGCGGCTGTGGCCGGCCTTGTCGGCATCGAGTTCTACAAGATGATCGACGCTGAAGGTCGGCTGCCCAAGGTGCCAATCGAGCGGTTCAAGAACGGATTCATCAATCTCGCTCTGCCATTCTTCGGATTCTCTGAACCGATCGAAGCACCGAAAAAGAAGGTCACTGCTCATTCCCTTGCTTCGCCGTGTACCGTTGTCATTTCAGTTCAATGACACCGAGTTTACGTTGTGGGACCGATTTGAGATCCACGGGCCGAAGACGCTGCAGGAACTGTTCGACTGGCTTAAGGCAAGTCACTTGTATATTCAGAATTTTTCAAACGGTTAACTGGAAGTCAATCCAAAAACCTCTATTGAATGTCGCGCGCTGTCAAATCCAGAATTTATTGTATTGAGTATCATTACTTCGGATGATTCAAATCCATTTCAAGTAAACGTCCCACAGCGATATTTAGTCACTATTGCAGTTTTAAAATTTTGGGGTTATGGTGCTTTATAGAGTACGCTCTTTACCGTCAAAGAAATTATGAGTATATTTGTTAATATTTGTATAATTTTGAGTATTGTGGATCTGCACCGTGCGTGAGTGCTAATCAGAGGTGGGCAAGGTTTGACCCCTAGGGGGAGGGATTTAGTATGAAAAATTTTCGGTCCAGGGGGAATATTCCCCTGGCGGCCTCCAGAACCCCATTCTATCCAGTGCATGTCCAAAAGAATTTTTCGCCACTACATGGCAAAAACGTTTCATCCCCCCGCCCTTTTTCAGGCAAGGTGTTCTAGACCCTTGGGGTGGATATTCCCCCATCCCCCGTGTCCAAGTCTGGTGCTAATGTTGCGTTACAGAATGAGCAAGGTCTTGACGCGACGATGCTTTCTTGCGGTGTCTCGCTGCTCTACTCTTTCTTCATGCCGGAAGCGAAACGCAAGGCCCGGCTCGAAATGACGTTCGTTGATCAGTGAAACTCTCGTTATATGTTCACGCTCTATGTTCAGGATCAAGACTTTGGTTGAGACTGTGGCCCAAAAGACGGTGCCAGAGTACACGCGCGACCTCGTGCTGGAAGTGATGGCTTCCGACAGGACGGGTGAAGACGTGGAGACGCCCTACATCAAGTACGTGATCTAGAAGAACCCTGTGGACGCTTAGGCCTCGATGATGCATCTTATCTTTGAGTGATTTGTTCCATTGACGACCCGGGCCGGTTTCCTTTATTCGATTGCGATTTCAATTGACCCGCTGAGCAATTCGTCTTCTATCTATTGTGGATCAGTGTTTTTCTGCGATCACTGTTGCATCCTTGTATTCGCTCTCATCGTTTATGTTGTTCTTTTCGCCATTTCCGCTTCTTGTTTGTCTAACAACTGCTCATTTCGTTGCTATTGAGCAAGTGACGGAAACACGAAACAATCGGCTACATTGAGACACGCTTCTGATATACCATTTCCACTCTAATAAGGACACTTTCCAAATCACTACGGACACTTTCCAAACCACTACGGACATTTTCCATTTCAAATCGGACACTTTCAATGGAAAGGACAATGGAAAGTGTCCTATTTGAAATGTAAAATGTTCGTAGTTAGTGGTTTGGAAAGTGTCTTTATTAAAGTGGAAAT
>JAQGCX010000785.1:0-14015 GCA_034700205.1 Plectus parietinus | reverse complement strand
TGCTTTTGCTGAAAATTAGAGCAGATTTTCATAATTCTTAGACAAAAAGGATAAGGTATAGCAAAGAAAAACAAACGTGTTCGTATGTAGCAAAGGATTTCTCATTCCTGACTGCTGGTGATCCAGATCCAAGGTTTGCTGGCGTTGGCACGATAGCTTCGTCCATTTCCATTATTCTTTGTTCTTTAAACCATGAATCTAAGTTGAATCCGGGAGTTAAATCCTGAAAATAATGCTAGGTATTTATTTTTAGATTCAAAAATCCGGATTCGTTCCGTTATAAAAAAAATGCAATGTTGGTGAAAAAAATGATTAAGCAAACGGAAACAAACCTCAACAATTTTGGATTCGGTGATTGTTCCATTGGTGGAAACTTTGTTCACAGTATTCATTGGCGGTGAAAAATCGACTGACAACATATTCATTTCCGTTTTGAACCATGAATCATAGTTGGTGTCAGGGAGAAGACCCTGAAAATAGAAAGTTTGTTTTCGAGAAAAATTGTGTTAAAAAAGTGTTCCTATAAATCTTGTTCTACTAATCCAAATGCCAGTTGACAGGGGTAGAAATGATAAGGTAGACTTGTTACATGACTTTTAAAAAAATTTAAAGCTAATCGACATTATTAAGAATGCGATATTTGCAATAGCTTCTGTTTCAATAAAATAAATTTGTTTATTCAGTTACAGTGGGGGGAAATTTGAAATCGCTAGAGATTTGATGGTCTGTGTGAGGGCTAAGTTTAGGCATTTTGAGAAAAGGATGATCATATAAATCACCTGAACATCGAGCGGCATCATCTCCTCTTGTGCGACGAATGGTGCCAACGTCTCCAGCAACTCATGCGAATCCCCAAACGAGATATCTAAATCCATAAATATTGTTAATTATTATCATATGTTTTTGTGTCATTAAATTTTAAATGTTAATACTTTCACGATAACGCTGAGACTTTCAAAAATTATAGTAACTTATTTAGAAAGTCTTCTGGAATATTTATTGATAGTTTAGATTTAACAACATCATGAGAAAGGAGAAAAATAATGAGTAATATGCTTGTTAACACGATCTACCGTCTTACTGATTAATATGACCTGTTTATCCTAGACGAAATGATGAAAAGACAAACCAGCATTGGGAAAACTGGACAACGATTCCAGATGAGTAATATCGACGTCAGGATTGACACGGTTGTTGGTCGTGCAAAGATTTGGAGCTTGATCGCAGATTTCGATCTGCATCTGGCTATTGTTGCTGTAACTGAAATTTGATGACTTCTTCTCGTTATATGCTTCTTTCATATGTTTAGCTAATTCAGTAGCATCATCTTTTATTCAGCATGGAGAACACTGAGTATCGGATTCACAATAATTCGAGTTTACCTGACAGTTTGGGCGTATTGCAACACGTGTTGGGCGTAAGGCAACGTTATCTGTCACATGATTGATGGAATGAACAATTAGACATAATTAGCCTGGTTTAGGCGTAACGCTATGTTAGACATAATGAGACGTTGGGCGTAACGCAATGAGACCGGCTGGGTCTGGGCCGACCCAAACGGGAAAGATTAGGTCTGAAATTTTTTGGGCCAGGCCTGGGCCGGGCTTTTTCTGACGAAATTTCTGGGCCGGCCAAGGCTCAGCTCATGAATAGCACTGATTAAATAACCTAATAAAAATTTATGAATAAAAATTGTGTTAGGGACAGTTATAAACGGTTTCAATGGTTTCGACAGAACGTTTATTTTCATTTCAATATGATTCTGAAAGATTTTTCATGTGCAAATTGATTTAATTTACAAAATTTGGATCTGTGCTGCGTGGTATTTGAGATAACATTCATTAGAAGAGTATTCTTTCATTATAAAAGAACTTGCACAGTACCTGTCACACCTTCGTTCTTTTCTGTAGCATTTGGCAACAGTGGTGTTGTTGGATGATTTTGAATCGGACACATCCGATATGAGGGTAGCGTTGGGCTTCGAACTGTGTGGAAGATCGTCGACAAGCCACTTGAGCACTTCATCGAATGATTCTGTCCGCGTCTCAGCTGTAACTGCTATTGTTAAAGGCAGAGGCGGCAAACGAGGATAAAAATCACCCATGACTTTTCGAAAAAAATGTGCGCCACGTAGTAGCAAAATTTTTTGACAAATTTTCACCCACATCTTTTGATATCTAACGTCGCCCCTGGTTAAAGGTTTTTCTAATACTACGATCTACGATCTTGCTTACAGTGAACTAAAAAAGAAGATATTTAAAACCATGCTTCGATTTTTTTTGTAGCTGCCAGATTATAGAAACTCAAAACAGAAAGAAGGGATGAAGTGGATGAAGATGTTAACTAGCAAGTGTATTGCCATTGACAATACTGCTGAAATACCCATTTAATGAACTCGCGATGTCCCCCTTGTGAGCAAACTTAAAAGTCTCATACTGCGTGTCCTTTTATGGCGGATGCTCGGATCAATCAGTGGAATGAAATCAACGCATTCTATGGTATTTGGTTCGAATCCAAGATAATCTGTAACAGGACAATGTTTTTGAAATGCAGAAGGTTATACGGCATACCAAGAGAGTCGTCCATTTCGGTCTTGAATTGCACGGCGGTGGCCGCTGGGTACCCATTCTCTGCACCGAACACTGAAGATTCGCTGTCACTTTGTGTGCTGAAAAAAATCTTGTTGCCAATTACCATATTTATTGTTTAGTAATTTTTTGGAGATTTTCTACCATCCTTAAATCCAGCCTAATGAGCTGAATTTCGTTAAAATCAAACCAAAAAGCAGACAGAGGCGAGAAAAATATGATTATTTGTCAATGTAACCCCTACTGCCCACTCTGTCTAGATATTTCGGATGGTACCAAAACGTTTCGGCTCGGGGGATACCCCTCCGGAAGTTCAATTTCTTTCCTTCTGAGTTGGAGGGCCAATAGCTAAAAATTTCTACTTAGCAAGGACACCTGGGTGCAGACATGGGCACGGGGGATGAGACATATCCCCCCGGGGGGGGGGAAAATAAACGTGTTCGCCACATAGTGGCGAAAAGAAAATTGAAAAGCACGGGATACCGTATTTTAAGAAATAGTAGCCCATGGGCTACTATTATTTCAACCTCCCTGGACCCTGGGCTACTATTTCTGCGTGGGCTACTATTTTTGCGTGGGTTACTATTATTTCAACCTCCTCATGAACAAGTGTTGGCGTGAAAAATTGATGAAAAATAGCAATTTTTCGAACAAGTATGGCAAAAATTACATCCATTGACTTGTTTTTCAATGCAAAAAAGAAGGAACAATGTAAATACCCGCATTGCTCACCTTTATCTGCATACTATACCCACTGAACATCGATTCTGGGGTAACTTTATCATTGTCCAGTACTGAAAATAGTAGCCCATGGGCTACTATTTTTGCGTGGGCTACTATTGTTTCAACCTCCCTGGACCCTGGGCTACTATTTCTGCGTGGGCTACTATTTTTGCGTGGGCTACTATTTCTTAAAATACGGTATGTTGAAATGTCTCCGAAAATATGCAACGAACAGTAAAGTAAGTCGGTAATTAGTCAATATAATGGGAGAACAAAAGGCTAATTACCGACTTCGAACAGGTCTGTATCTAGTCATGTCGCGAGTTGTCTTGCGATATTTCAGTCCCATCAAGGCAAACCTGTCACTTTTGCTACGTAAAACATAGCCGACAATTGCAGCTAATTAAAAATATCACAAAGAACCAGTGCGACATATCGTTGTGATTCTTCATACGATATTTTTAATTAGCTGCAAGTATGTTTTACTTGGCAAAAGTGACAGGTTTGCCTTGATGGGACTGAAATATCGCAAAACAATTCGCGACATGACTATCTGTACCCAATCTGGGCCGATAATTAGCCGTGACATTTTGTTCTTCCATTGTATTGGCTTATTACCGACTTACTTTACTGACTTAGCAAAAGACAAAACTGGTAACGAACCTTGGCACCGATGCACAAGTACTTGAAGAAGCGCTGGTGGGCGGCCCAGAACTGACCCCACATCTGTTTCGTCAGCATGCGCTGTTCGTCGGTGAGCATGTTCGAAGCAGCTTGGAACTGTCTTCGCGCCTCCAGCCACAGTTTCACCGACTCGTCGTAGATCTCCACGAACGCCGGAGACAGCGCGATCTCTTCTATGCGGAAACTGACGCCACGGAACGACAACTGTCGCGCCAGATATAATCCTCTTTGCTGAAACGAAATCAAGTGTCACGCGGCAGCGAAACATTTGATAACAACGGACCTTCATGTCCATGGCAACGATCTCCATAGCCCCGACACCACGGCGTTCGACGGCATTGATGAAGTCAGAAAACTCGGGAAAGGGTTGTCCAATGCCCCAAAGACCCAATCGTGTCATGTAGGCCATGTTGCGGGGCTCTGAAGAAAAAGGATAATATATGAGCGATATTGAAGGATTAGGTCGAACCAGTGGCGCCGGTAGCGCTGGCGTAGACAACTCGCGCGTTCGGCAAGGCCCTCTGCAGTTCGAGCACGACGCGTCCCGTCTTCGTCGGTTTCGAGCCGCCGGTAGGCACGAGATTCTTCGCTCGATGGCACTCGTCGAAGACGATCACGCCGTCGTAGTCGCGGCCGCACCACTGTATCAGTTGCTTGAGACGCGAGCGATATTTGCTCTTGGCGGTGCGACATTCGCCGATCAGCGACGAATAGGTGGCGAACAGGACGCCGCGCCTCACCGACCCGTTCTCCTTGCCGCTGATCTTGGAGTACTTGAACTTGTTGAGCGGGTAGACCTTGATGCGCCCTGCTCCAATGTCGCGCAGGTCGCGCTCGGCGTCGAACTTGAGATCAGACGACACGCTCAACCTAAAATAGAAACATGATCGAACGGGTTCTAGCAATTGCGCTTATTCTTGCTCACCAAAGTGCGCGCTTCCTTCCCAACAAATAGTTCTCGAAAATAATGCACGCGACTGTTCGTCCTTTGCCCACGCCGGCGCCATCGCCTAAACGAGCGCATTATTAAATTTAACGACCTAATGGCAATAATCGAACCAATGAGGTATCCGGTTCTTTCGTGGGACGGCAGTCGGGTTTCGTGCATTTGGCATGCGTAGATGACGGCTTCGAGCTGGAGTGCAGAAATGGCGCCTGTGTCGATCAATTCCTCCGGAATGGAACAGTGGTAGCGGACCTCCGGCGGCTGAACACTACTCAACGAGGCCGTCTCCACCACGCAGTCGGGATGGGCCAAGCCGGAGCGCAGCTTTGCCGGCTGATACTCTGAGTAAGTGTCCGCGTACCCCAAATTCTCTTCCAGCTTCAAAGTATCATAACAAATTATTCTCTGCACAAATCAGGTTGAAAACAGGGGGATAATAAATAATAATTAATAAGGTAATTCAATGAACAGAGGAGAATGACGAAGACAACGTTTTTACCTCTTCTTCCAATTCGGCGGGAGTGGGCGGAGGTGGTTTCTCCTCCTTCATTTTTTTCTCCCCCTTAGGTCCGCGAGGTCTTGCTGGCTTTTTAACTTCTGGTTTGTCAGGTTTCGGCAGCACCGGTTTGACTTCAATCAGCTCTTCTAGTTTTGCTTCAGCCTTGATGGGCAAGTCAATCCTGGGTCGTCCTTCGGGCGGTTCTTTGCGCGGTCGCTTGACGGGCGGCGGAGGCAGAACGCGCACGGGTAGAAGATCAGGTTTAACATCCATGGCTGCACTAACAGTAGCTGGCGGTCGCGGCGCGACTGTCACGGCAACGGTCGGTTTCAATTCGTTCAGTGCGGCGTTCATAGGTGAGATTGGTTTCGGTTCGATCTTGACTTGAGCAAGTTGGGACGCTTTCTTCATTTCTGGAGAGAGAAGGGGCGTAGTGGGACTGATTTGGGCGAAGCTGGGGGTGGCTCGTGACAAGTGTGATGGAGGCAGGCCATAGCGCAGTGGCGTTTCTGATCCTCGGCGTACCATATGTGTTCCGCCTCGCATCAAAACTCCGCGACCACGCGCTCTGCTCATTACAGGTGTAGAAGCTGACGGCGAACCGTAGTTGTGAATCGGTGAAGCGGGTGTCGAACACGGCACTAGACGCATTGGACTCCCCCTCTACAAAATACGAAATCATACATTGTACATACGACACTCAATGCGACAACAACTGACCGCAACGTAAACGCCTCTGGTCATGACGGGCGATCCTCTGACGATTCCTCCGCCGACAGTCTGTCGAAGAATGCGCGGACCTCCAGCAGTCGGGGACTGGGAAGCGGCGTAGGGCGACGACCCGGCAATGTATTGGTGACCGGTGTGGGTGTGGATCTGCTGACTGGTAGTGACAGGGCGAAGCAGACGAACACCGGTGCCGCCGTTGGTTCGATGGACGTAAATGGGCGGCCGTGTGGCGCCCGTGGGCATCACACCTCTGGTCAGCACTCGACCGCGCACCGCACCAACCGGACCGTTCGATCTCACCAGAAGCGTCGTCCGTCCACCTCCGCCGTTCGTCATAGACTGCGTTCCCATGGGCGCAGGATGTCCCACAAATACAGTACCTAATGGTTGAACACACAGTCAGGTCGACCAGTGCAACAGTGCAGTACGAACCACTGGGTGTCGCTTGCCGGACCACAACAATCCTCTGCGTCTTTGCTGGCGAGGCGCCGTTGAACGGCCGACCCGCCATTCCAGCAGTTCTCGGCGGTGTCGAAAACACGCCAGTCTTTCCGCCGACCATTCGACCAGTACTCTGTCTGACTACATTTGAAAACTGTCCACGACTAATCGGAGTAATCGGAGTCGGTCTCGACGCGGATAAGACAGATCCACCGGTTCTCGCTAGAGCGGCAACATTCGCTTTCACATTGGCCTGAGCCGTCGATGTAGACGGTAATGAAGGAGCGGCAGAAGCTGCCGTATTTGCGCTAGTCCTCGGCGCTCGATGCAGACTTGTTGAAGCAGTCTGATCATCGTGTTCATGGGTGTCTGCAGGTGAATTGGGCGCCGACAGAAATTCGTCCAGTCCGGATTCGGATAGCGCTGCAGACAGCACATCCATCGCTGTTCCAAAAACTGCAACATCAAACTGTATGAGAGAAAGAAATTCACTTTAGCGCAAGACACGAAACGCTGTGAGAGCACAACGTCAATTGGCAAACAGAGTGATTGGCAACCACCTTGGAATTCCGGAATAATACAAAGCGAAGACGGAACAAAAAGCGGATAAACCCACACACGTACCGACTGCATTTTCTGACGAATTCAATATCAGCAACAAATAAATTGAACATAGATCAAAGAACTAATAAAATTGCGAAAACTACACTTGGAAAACCGATAAAAAGTCAGCTGTTCTCGTGCCGGTCAAACGCGCGCCTAGTCTATCGTAACACACATCGGCACGAGACCTATAATGGTGTCGTAGATATTGGCCACGACGCGATCGCAGCGCCCCCTACATTTGTTCGTTCACTCTTTGTCCAGCTCTGAATCAAAATCCTCAATTTCGTTGAAATTCAAGAATTCGAAACCAATTTCTCTCAATAACTATTCGAGGACAATTTAGCGATCCTATTAATGAATTTTTCTGCGAGCAATTAACGCGAAACATTGCGAGAAAGACGGTTTTGGCGAAACTGTTTGCGCCTTTTGTGCCGAGCTCTCTTTTCAATCCAGAGCAGTTGCGATCGTTGGACATGGGAGAAACGGCACTAGGGGCAGTGGGTAACTTACACAATCACAATCGGAAGCAGGAGACGACACGGCTTTGTCGTCGTCGGCCAACACGTCGATGACGTAACGCAACGTTGAGCTCTGAGCGCTGTGGCAGGCCGACGCGTCCATCGCTTTTATCGACTGCAACGGAGGCCGACCACCGACCGACCTGATTGGTCGACGCGCGCGGTGGGCGGAGCTACGGGCCAGTTGACCAGCATTCTCACATTTGAACGCGCGCGTCCGCTTTTTCTTCTCTCTGCCCTTCTTCTGAAGTTCTGACCACCACTTCACGCTTTTCTCAGAGTCCTCTTCGTTTCGCCCGCGATCGCCAACGAAAATAAGATGCTCGGCAATGTTGTTGCCTCGAAACGAGGCAAAGGCACCACCCCCAGCAAGGGGTAATTTTGCCAAATTCTTTGTCTTGCTCATTCATTATGCTTTGTAGACGAAAGAAAAAGTCTATCGATGTTCCGGAAGCGAATCACAGGATCACCGAGTACTTTCCAGTCAGGCGGAGCAGCAGAAAGACGACCGATCAGATAAAGGTTGGCTTAGTTAATTAATATTCAGCTGAAATTAACTTTCAGAAAGAAACGTCAAACGCGATTGAGGACGCAATTATAACTGGGTCTGGCGAGAAAGATCTGAAGATCGTCGAGCTGCCGACTAAAGGACGCGGAGTGGTGACGACTCGAGTATATGGGAAAAACGATTTTGTGGTCGAGTACAAGGGAGATTTGATCGACCGAATCGCCGCGAAAGAACGGGAAGAGAAGTACGGGCTGGACACTACCATCGGTTGCTATATGTACTATTTCGATCACAAAGGAAAGCATTATTGGTACGACAATTTACATCTTATTTTGTATATCACTGTTGTGTTCTGCTTTCTTTATGCTGAATAGGCTGAGATTGATGCAGTATACTATTGATTAGCAGTCCTTTGGTGTCCTTTCCTTCGTATTCATTGAGCTGATTAGATTGCTCATTTTGATTTAGACTGTTTGTTTATGGATGAAATGCTTTTTAGCGTGGACGCAACGAAGGAATCTCCGTACCTAGGTAGACTCGTCAATCATTCCGCCCGAAAACCGAATCTCAAGACAAAGATTGTGGAGATCAAGTCGATTCCGCATCTGGTGCTGGTCGCCAAGCGCCAAATCGATGTGGGCGAAGAACTGTGTTACGACTATGGCGATCGGACACGCGAAGCCATTGAAAACAATCCCTGGCTGGTTAATTCCTGAACATTTCTCTCCATTCAGCTTCACTTTTTGTCCAGGAATGGCAGCATTAGTATCAACTGGTGCTATATGTCTCACTTTGATCATCACCTGTATTTATAACGACTGTCTTGTGTTTGTGTTTATGGGAGCAGTCAGAAAACGCAAGTTTCTGTCCATTGGCTGTTGTTCGCCTTTTACCGCTAATTACTTTATGCCGTTAATTGCTGCTTCGTTTGAACTGATTCGTTGTTGTTGGTTACTGTCCGAAGATAAAATGCTGCTGTTTCAAGGGCTTATCACGTGTTCAAGATAAACGGATTGTGATGCCACTTCCGAAACGATAATAACCACGCTTACCTCTCACAATTCAAAGTTAAATATATGTGTGTTCAGGGCGCAGATTTGATTTGACTGATAACTGTTTTCTCGAAATCAGGCGTTTCTATGACGACTTGAGACAAATGGCATCTGATGATTCTTCTTTGGTTCTACACGTCTTAGTTGTCGGGTTTCATCACAAGCGAGGCTGTCAGGTGTGTCATTGTCATCATTTTCGAAATGACGCATCAGCCACTATCTGAACCGATCGAAATTGATAATCGTATTTGTTTTCAGATAGAATACTGCTATCCTCCGCTAGGCACTGAAGGTGCGACTGTTTGTGATAAAGACATTCCGGAAGAATGGCATAATTTGCCGTCACTCGCTCTGCCGGACGGAGCACACAATGTTCAGAAAGGTAAGTTAACATCTTGTTGCAGAAAAATACAGTGCGTTTTCATTCCAATATATTGCAGATACTGTTTTCTTTCTTCTCCCTGCTCGCAATGAGCCGAACCGTTCCATTTTCGGAGTTTCTTGCTACCGACAAATGGCTGCCGATGTACGTTATATTTAACCAATCGGTGCAAGAAGTATTCTTTTCAGGAACTGCTGACGAAATCGGCCGAAGTCACCAGATCGACCGTGCAGAAAAGTGTCTGCGTACTATCGCGCGTGCCGCTGTTCGGATTGCTCAAAGCCAAACTTGAGTTAATCACTCAGGCTTACTTCAACGAGCGCGATTTCGACAAGGTTTTTTTTGTCGACTGGTAGTAGTCATGTCGCGAGGTGTCTTGCGATATTTCAGTCCCATCAAGGCAAACCTGTCACTTTTGCCACGTAAAACATAGCCGATAATTGCAGCTAATTAAAAATATTTGATTCTACATGCGATATTTTTAATTAGCTGCAATTATCGGCTATGTTTTACGTGGCAAAAGTGGCAGGTTTACCTTGATGGGACTGAAATATCGCAAGACACCTCGCGACATGACTAACTGGTTGACCTTGCTCAAGTTTTCCGATGCTTTCAGGTTGAAGTACTGGCTGATATGTACCGAAATTTGCGTGAGACTGTGCACACTGATATGGTCGAATCACAGGCGTTATTGGGTAATTTTGTCTCCATGCTATTCGCCATCTATACTTTTATTTATCCAAGAGTAGTTGTTCGATTATTAATTCAGTTTTCAATGAATTGCAGTGCGTTTACCGGCTTGCGTTGCGCGATCAATATTGATAGCGGAGCATCTCTTTTACTTTAAATTTCTTGTATTTTCAGATATATCCGCGAGGTCTCTTGTATGGGTCTTCAAACATCGTGCGGTTATTCTTTTCAAGCTCATGCTACTCGAAAGAAGAGTAACAAATTTTATTTATATATATTTGTCTCTAAAACATGTGCATTTTAGGTTCTTTTCCAAATATTTCCCGTCCATCAGTTGTGCCATACGATTCTCGCGGTATTGTCACTGTTTCCAAGTAAGCTCTATCACTACCGTGCTATTGGAAGATATAAATTTAACTTTATAGAATTGATAGAAGAAGGTCTTCCTGAAGCAGCCTGCTACACGCCAAAGAAATCTATAAGTGATGATGAGTCCAGCGCGCCGCAACACGAAACCGAACCAGTTAGTAATGGTAAGGCTCGATTCGGTACATGTCTTGGTCAAGGATTGGAATGCATTTGCAATGTTCTTGTTGTCTGTCTGCTCCTTGGTGCCGTATTTCGGTCTCTCACATTGTTTTGTTTTGCTTCGGTCACTTTGTGGTGGTACTTTCAGTTATTTTCGACCCACGTCATCCGTGTGTTCCGAAAGGTCGTCTCTTAGCACTGTCGACAGTTCGAAAACCAAGTGGTCCGCGTTGTGTGCAGGAAATTCACGTTCGCTAATTGAAATCCGACGTTTTTAGTCGAACAAGAGAGCATCATCCAATCTCCGACGTCCGATATGATTGGCGACGAAGCTGCATCTGCATTTTTCAGCAACCCCGAAGCCAAACTGCGCCTCCAGTCGAATCCTGACGGTAACGCGGCCCATGTTTTCGTCGTTGAAATTAGCATCTGCATTCTTCTGCAGATACTGACAATGAAGGAGAAATGAGCGAGTGTGCAGCCGAAGCAGATGATAAAGTGGCCGAGATCACTGAGGAACCGGCTCGCACGCCTGAATCGGACACTGCGTCCATGGCAGGCGACAAAGGCTCGTTGGCCGGTCGAGTGTCGCAGTTTGGCGTGAAATTGGGTGGCTGGTGGGCAAATGGACCGACGACCACAGCGGCGGTGAAAGAGCGCCGGAAGACTGGCATCGAGGTGGCGAACGAGGCGGTCGACGAGACCGAGCACATCAAGGAGGCCGCCGAAATCAAGTCCTACTCCACTCTCAACACCGATTCGTACGGCTTCCCACTCAGCATCTTCACCAAAGTTAGTGCTGATTTGAATGAAGTCGGTAATGGGTTGGTGTTTGAGGGATCGCTGTGTCATCCATATCTTTCGCTGAGCTACTTGGACATGCTCAAGTTGGACAGCGTACGCGCGTACACCTTCGGAGCTACCAATGCACTGTTTCGACAGCGCAAAGATCTGATTGATGCGATTGTGACGGTGAGCGATAATCTGCGCAATTATTTCACTTGTAACTGTTTGATTGTTGAGATTGACGAAGCGGGTGAAGGGCAGATCGAGATTCTTGACGCGGATCTTCGCCGACAGTTGACGTTGACGACGGCCGACCTGCGCTTCGGCGAGTATTTGGTACGCACCGTCGGCTCCGACACCGGCGACGTCTTCGTCGACGCCACCAGTCAGTCATTCTGTGTTCCGCCATCCATCATCACCTTGATACACAGGTTGGGAAGGCGGCGATGAATGGGTACGACTTCAGTTCAGATCCTACCTGTTGTCATTGATGGCCACTACCAAGGCGAACGACAGGGACGCCGTCGGCGATTTCAGTGAAACGTTCGTCGACGCCTGGAAGGCCAAGCATAACTACCGTATATGGACCTGCGGACACTATCCGGACTTGGACACTGCCGTAGCTGGGTAAGGATTGCACCCATACCTGACCAAGTTTGGACCCCATGACGTATCCTGTGTAGACTTTTGTAGCCTTATCGTACTCGAATATGCAAAATTTTGGGCGCAAATTCAAATTTTGTATTGAAGTTTGAATTCCCGCGTAAAAAACCCGTGACGTATGACAAATCCTCTTCAATTTTTCGGCCCGTGACGTATGTGAAATACGTAATGACGGACCCGCGCAAGTATAATTGCAGCTTTAGCCTGCTTTCGTTGCGCCTTATCGTAATTACGCATTTCAGACATCCATTCGCTGGGCAGTTGAGCGTGTCGGACATGAAACTGCGTCTGGAACATTCGCTGGGGTCTTCAGAGCAAGGCCGCAAGATGGCGGCGGCCGTGTCGCAAACGGGGAAGTACGTCTCGCAGACGGGGCGCAACGTGAAGTCGAGTCTGTCGGCGTGGTTCAGCGATCTGACCGGTCAAGCCGCGAATTCCAATGCCGCTTTGCCTTTCACCGACGCGTCTCCTACCCATTCGAATGAAGAATATGAACCCAATCGCTCGTCTCCCTCTCCCTGACTGGTGTTCGCTGTTGTCTATCCATCTTGAGCATTCCTTTTCACTCAATATTATTCTAATCTGATCCGATGATCGTTGCGTGTTGATCTATTCTATTTATCGCGTAATAAGTGTGCTTTTGTGCCAACTGGGTACTTTTTACGTCAATCTTTGTGATCGGATTATTTATTGCATCAATCTGAACTTGGTCCATTCTTCGATCTGCTTTGCGTTTTCGTGTCGGTTTCGTGTCGGTTTCGTTGCAACTGCTTTTTCGGCATTCTTATCGTATTGAAGAAAGTTGATTCCAATGTTTGTGCTCTGAGCCTTTGAAGCGTGTCGCTGTATCGAGATACTCCCACATATTAGCATTGAGTCTACAACCTCAATAGAACAACGAACGCATAAGTGATAGTCACCTAGCGCTTGGAACGTATATACTTTGGCAGGTTCAGCGTAAATATAATTGCTCTAGCACAGCAAACGGAATGAATAGTGTAACAGTAGCATGGTCTGGTTCATTTGTTCTTGTCTTTTTCTTTTTCACATGGATTTGTGCACCACCTAATCTTCTTTTCACCGAACTGTTCAAGACCGATCCGACAGCCACCGAAAACGGGGCAGCAAACATTCGGCGGACACTTGAACTTATTGGTATCGATTGCGGATCCGTTGAATGTTTGCGCATAGTTTAGTGCGTCTTGATTGAGCACATTGCCTAAATGAGCAAAATGAGGAAATAAACAGTTGACTTTTGTTCGATGGCGGAAGGAGAATGTTACTCACGAGGGATGGACTTCCTATTGCACCATTGGGTTTCAACGGGGCATTCTCGGACATTGGCGTTGGGACAGCGACGATAGCGAGCTCGTCGCCCGTCCTTGGTCCGATCGCATGACGACCATTCGGTCCATTCGCCAAAGTTGGGCAACTGCGTGGACGACTTGGCCTTGGACGCTTCCTTGACCTTTGCCGCCCTGACGAACACCGATATCTCGCCGTCCTTCTTTACTTCCTGTTTTACGTCCGATAATACCGCTGCAAGAAGACCCAATTGATTTATTATTTACATTTTCTACTGGGTATAGGCCACCGCAGAGTAATTGAGAATTTTTCTCAATTTTTTCAAATTGTCAATCTGCGTTGAGAATTTCAATTGAGGATTGCGCAT
>JAQGCX010000784.1:0-14015 GCA_034700205.1 Plectus parietinus | reverse complement strand
CCCATTTTGGCCTGGAATGCATTTTCTAACCAAGGCCAAGCGTAGGGGGGGGGGGCTTATATCAGAGACGGGGCTTCTATTTTTCCGATCACTCGCTAGTGGGGGCTTCTATTGGAGAGGGGGCTTCTATTGGAGACGGGGTTTCTATCAGAGACGGGGCTTGTATTAGAATAAATACGGTAATTACTTTCTACTATTCTGATTGTGTTCGCATTACTTCATTGAATCAGAAATCTCATTGTACGTTTCCTATTGCTTAAACAAAAACAAAATTTCTAAGTGATCCATTTGAAACATATAATCGACGGGTTTTTAAAATTGCTGAGAATAGAGGAAATCGGTGAAATTTGTAAATCGAATCGATTACTGAAAATTTTTGTGAGAAAAAGTATGCAATAGCAAAGTATCTGACCTGCTCTTGTCGGAATAGCTGGCAGGGCTGCGTTCGCCGTCCTGCATGTGTGGTTGTTGGTGTGGGGGCATTCCTCCAAATCCAGCTCTGGAAAATATTTACTGATTGTGATAAAGTGAGCAAAAATGTGAAAGGTTGACAAACCTGCCCATCATCGGCGGACGAATGTTCGTGGGCGGGAAACGGTAGACTGCAAAAGGAAACAAACTCATTATTATTATTTTCATTTAATCAATTTATTTCAGCAGTTCACCTATATAAGAAAATCGTATCGTTCGAACATATTCAAAGTTTATACACATTCGCTGTGAAACGCATACGCGACGGGTAACGCATAACGATATTTTGAGCACAATCCTTGAATTTCTGAAGTCAAAATAACAAGAACATGACATACCCGGTGGTGGTACACCGACTCCAGGCGGGAGAAGATGATGCCCAAACGGTGGGGGCGGCATGTCTGAAAGAATAAAAAACAGTTACGAGGAAAATTGAAAATTAATATTCATTTTTGGTTATTTTCTTTGGATTGGTTGGCTTTTGATAAAAACGTTAACGCAATCTCTTACAGCAACTGATACTGATAAGGATGAACAGAAATAGAGTGTGATGTAAATTTATGCAGATATTCAATTTCAAAGATACATTTGACGTTGCAAAATATGTAAGAACGAAAGTTCAAATAACGAAAACATTGCTTACTTGTCGGTGGAAGACCCAATCGTACAGTTGGGATTGTTCCAACCCCGGGTGGTCCCATTCCAGGCGGAGGCAGATTGGGATTAAATCTGAAATGCTCGAAAATAAGGTTAACAATTGTAACGAACCGGTTATTTCTGTTTACACTGTCATTTGATTGAATACATTAACAAAATTAGCAGTTGCGCAACATTAATTAAAACCACTTAAACAATAAAGAATATTATATCCGTCCGCTTTGCGTTTCAAAATGCTTTCAATAAAAATGAGTGTATAGTTTCTCATCTAATGGTGTTCCTTATCCATAATAAAAATTCACAACACTGGAAAACTTGCATTGCACAGTGCTATTTTCAGAACAATGAAAAAAGTAAACGTCTCACCTTGGCGGAGGCACGGACATGTTGATTGGCGGTGCACCGAGCGTGGAAATTTGTCGGACTTGACCAGTATTCGGATCGGGCATTTGCATGGCCATTCCCCCACCAGCGGACGGCTGCGAACTGCCCATCCCTGGCGGCGGCGTCGACCCGGGAGGCGCCAATTCATCAACACCGGGCGGTCCATCGTTATTGCTGCTCATCGGCGGCTGACCATAATCCTTGCTGCCGTATTCCTCCTGCTTCATGCTGGGCGGCGGTTGGCTGTAATCGGGCGTGCTCGGGGGCGGCTGACTGTAGTCTTTGAACTCGCCATAGTCCTGGCTGGATGGAGGCGGTTGGTCGACTGAGATCTGCAAACAGTAACACACTCAAGAAATGATTTGGGAAAACAGAAGTAGAAAAGAGAAATAAACTTCATTAACAATGGCATGCAATCTGCAACACACTCAGTCCTTCTCAAAACATCTTAACCATCAAAAAAAAAGGTAAACCACATCTTATACGATATGAGGTTAAACAATTGTTGCAGAGAACGATTTAGTACTAGAAAGACAGCGAGCCGCAGAAAGCCAGCCACTGACAGAATCTAGTCGTTCTCTGCATTTTTCTAGCACCGGATTCGACCGTATCGTTTATCGGGTAAGAAACGACTGGAGATACCATCGGTGCAGAATTTTTGACATTCCCCAACTATCAATGCACAGAGCCTTTGGCTAAAATGCACGCTGAGTTCGATTTGGCTGTCAGTTACAAATTGAACCGTTTTTGATTGTAAGAACGAAAATACTTTCGGGGCTGAAAGGCTTCGAACTACTGACGTCTCGAATGTAAAGCGAGAGCGCTACCAGTAAACTATACAGACCATTACACTTATAAGAGCAAGATAGAACTATGATCTCGATGCAATTACGGTCACGCTGACGTTGTGCACAAAAGTGTGAGTATTTTCCAGCGAAACGTAAAATCTGTTTTGATGCATTTCAATTTCTTCCCTTTCAAAAACGGCGAGCATTCCCTTCATCATATGAAGGCGTAGATTGCCATAGTCAAGAACGAATGCTGTGCATAATGCAATCAGATACTGTTAGTCGAAACGTAAAAATTTTCCTATTGTACTTGTTCAATGATAGCCAATAGAGTACGAAATACGAAAGCAACACAAGCCCAATCAAAGGGGAGGGAGTGTATCCGTTGACAAGGACGTGAAAAAAATGGAAAAAAAATTTCACCAATGCAAGGAATAGACTTTGCAAAGTACGAGGAAAAAATATTATCGCCATTCCACTCCCCAACAAAAGTTAATTCGGACAGAAGTTAAAAGTGAACCCGGTTTGCAAAATGAGATAATTTACATTTCTGAGAATTGAAACGTATAATTCTCGTACCAAAACCAGAAACTGAATATTCTTACCGGTCCGGAACTGCTCGAGAAAGAGACGATAGGCGCGGAGCCAGAATTCGCCGAGGACATAATAATTGTCGGAGCAGCGGCGCCTCCAAGCCGCGTGATCGTTGAAACTTGCTGCGGCTGCTGAGGGAGCTGCAGTGGTTGTTGCTGCTGCTGCTGTTGAGGTGGTGGTTGAGACTGCTGCTGCTGTTGTTGTTGCTGTTGCAGCAGATGCGCCATCTGTTGTTGCTGCGCATTTGGTTGAATATTCGGAGGCGGCACAGACATGGACTGATTCTGCAGAGTAGGAATAGACTGACGAGGAGGTTGGCCCGGCGTCAGCACCGTTCTGAAGAAAAAAATAACAAAATTGTCAGCGGTATTGTGAATCGAGAGAGACAATTTAAGCAAACTGCTCAAAGCTGCAATTATATTGTCAGATATTACTTTCTTTATCATTAGACCTCAATAATTACATGCGCAATTGGTCTTGGATACAAATAATGGCAAACCCGTCAGCATACTGTTCTCATCGATTCACTTAAATATGCAAAGATACGTGTGCAACACTGATGGCCTGGTTTACTTCTTAGCTCAAAACAAATAAATTGATATAAAACTAATATTTAAAAATTATTGAAAATGAAAATGATTGTCATTGCTGTTCGTTATTCGAAACTGTTCGAAAACCAAAGATTAAAAGCGTACCTGAACATAGGAGAGCCGATTTTCTGCGTCGAATCGCCCATAGTCGGCGGCGGATTGCGGAACTTCTCCGACAGATTGACGACGATCTTGGTCGGCTGCTGATCCTGACCAGCCTGGTTCATGTTCATACTTGGATAGCTGCCAAGCACCGTCACATTCTGCGGCCGAGACGACACTGAAATTTAATGACACAATACTTTACTGCAATATGAAAACGGATTCCATCAGCAAAAATCGAAAGGACAACTTAATTGTGAGAACTATCCACTATTTATTTATCGATTTATCGTCACATAAATTTGTCATAAGTACTAACATTGATATTGCCCGTGGCGCGCGATCTTCAGAATGTACCGTATTTATTTGAATAGAGCGACACACCCTAAACTGGAATCCGCAATCGTCCCAGCAATTTTATGCGTATTAAGGGTTGAAAACTGTTCTGCACCTTTTTCTTTGCTTTCTTTCTTGATAAAACTTCAAAAAATCGAAACGAGACCAAATACTTAGGTAATTTTTGGGGGATCGAAAAATAGAGTGACATGTCTCCTCTCTATTCGAATAAATACGGTATTCAAAAATTGCAATTAGAAAGCGTTCCTTGAGCTGTCAGCCACAAATTCATTCAAAAAGACTAAAATTATCAAGTAAAGAATATCTCTTTACCTTGCATAATCGGCGCTGACGGATTGGCGAGGTTGATGCTAGAGAAGAGCGCCTTATTAGCGGCTGCTTGATTGCCAAATTCGGCTCGCAGTTTCTTCTGACGTTCGCAGTACATGTTCCATGTTTCTGAACACAATATAATTTTCGATAACAGTAACGATATAGAGAATGAAACTGACGTAAAAAGCGGTGGAGGATTAACATTAAAATTTTCAAAAATATATTTTGATAGCTTGAAACATAGAGTCGACGGGTTACGAAAATTAAACTGCTGGCGCACGCACCTTCGGTGAATCCGTAGTTGAAATAGTCGGTAATATCGGCGCCGGGTTTCCGCCACGGCTTGTCCTCCATCTGCGCCAGGTCCAGATCGTAAATAGGCTGGCCATCGATGGTCGCAGTCTGGTCAATGTCCAATTTACCCGCGCTCACGCCGACCGCTTGCGAAGGTTTCTGAAACACAATTATTTCCATCAATTTCACAGAAAAATGCACCAAACCATTCAGACTAAGTTCCAAATTTGATTGTAATCAACTCTAAAAATACTTAATGTTTATTCACGCAATGCAATCAATCGATCACTCTTTGAAATTGCAAATATTGAAAGTCAGATATCTTGCAGTACAATAAATGCCCACATGCAGAAATAATTCAGGAATTATGAGAAAATTTTAATCGCACATGTAAAACGACATCTACATATTTCATATTGCAAAATGGCATGAAGAAAGACTGCACCTGTGCTGAATGGAAGGGAACGTTGGCCTTAATATCGCCGATTTTGACAACGACATCATCATCACTGTCGCTGTCTTCTTCCTCTTCCTGATCCTGATCCTGATCCAATTCCTCTGCCAGCCCCACTTCTCCGTTGGCTTGTGCTTGTTCGAGTGCTTGCTGCTCCAAATCTGCAACAATGAATTTCCTTTCATGCGCAGAAAAATGCAAATAAGTCGTCAACTATTCAGCTACACATAAACCTATCGAGTTTGTGTAACACAAATTTGTCAAATAAAACTGACCGCGCATAACGACAATGGCACAAAATCAATGTGACAATGGATAACAAAAATTGCTCTAGCTGTTATCATAATATAAGACTTCTTCAAAACGTAACAAGTCTTGTACAAAAAGGGGTTTGTTAAGTCAAAATACAAGTTTCGCATTAGAGGTAGGAAATTTCGAAAATCTGCCTGATTTTGATCAACTTGGCTCAGAAATGGTCGAAAACTGCTTTTAAGTAGATGACGGGCCAAGATGTGCAGGTCATTTAACTCGATAACTTGAAATGGATTCGTATGTATTGGTGATAATCGTGCGCGTGTGTTGATCAAGAATATATGCAAATCCATTTCAAGTTATCGAGTTGAATGAACTGTACATTCTGGACCGTCATCTACTTACAAGCAGTTTTCGACCATTTCTGAGCCAAGCTAGCTGATCAACACTAATATGATTTTCGAAATCTACGACCTCAAGCGAAACTTGTATTTTGGCTTGAGAACCACTTAAGGATAATAAGAACCGAACAGTGCGACATTCGCAGAGCTTTTTACATAGAAAAAGCACTGAACGTACCGTGAAACGGACTTCCATCTGCTTCGAGCGGAGTGCCGGGGTCGTCGTTGACCTGCTCGTCCGACTCGGCGCCCGGCGGTGCTTCGGTGACCAGCTGGAACTCCTCCTCATCGTCCATCCCACCGCCCAATCCGGGCACATCTTCCTGTTCGTCTTCGTCGCCCAATCCAGGCGGCATCATCGCAGACATTGTGCTTCCAAATCTGATCAAACATCTCATAAGTTCACAATGGAAATTCATAAGCCAGATTATCGTAAAATCCGCGATAAGGAGACCTATTTTCAACAATCCTACGATAAATTCAAACTGTAATTTACGTGACTCACAATGTTTGTAATTGGGAGTTTACCATTGAACGTTGAGAGCAGGGCCGGATCACGGGTGCGGGGGCCCTGGGACTTAATATACTAGGGCAAAAACCGGAGGGCCCCAGGCAGTGGTGGATCCCCTTCTATGGGGCCCCCCTTCAGTACTGGGCAGGCGGGGGCCCCTCGGCTTCAGCCTCAATAGCCCGTAATATAATCCGGCACTGGTTGGGAGAATTTTCAATTTAAAAAATTGCCAGAAATAATGAGCAAAGAAGCAAATCAGAGTTATAAACAATAAAATAAATAAATAGGTCAAAAATAAAAATACCCTATCAGAGTTATTGTTAAAAAGCGATCGAACCCAAATATTCCGTTATTATTCCACATAAAACTCCGCATTTAATCACGCGAAAAGTTTAACAAACAAATGTATCGTCATTTTGACGAATCGTTGAATGTCAACGAATATATTCATCGCACAAAAATAATATTAATGAATTGCAATAAAAATTCCTTTATTCTGGTTCGTTTCAGGGCAAGCGGTGCAAAAAACACGCAACATCACAATAGTTGGTCGAGATATACACGAACAGTACAGAATACTGCAATATATCTAGTGAGTTACCATCATTTTGCACAACACTGAAAATAGGAACAAGAAAAAAAGATCGATAATCACAAGCAAGCACACACTTTTCGAGAATAAATATTGACACTCTTTCTCAAAGAAAGTACATTCGTATTTTTCGTAAGCGAATAAATAGCAAATGCGACTATTTATTTGGTAAGAAAATTCGAGACGCAAGATAAAACACAACTGCAGCTAGATGGAAAGATAATGAGCACACAACGCCTCACAGCAAAAGCAAATTGGAATCTAAGAGACGGGATGGACTTCGACGAATTTGTTGGGGTAGAAACGCAACCCTTCGATCGTGTCGTCGCGACAAATTTGTCCATGCTCTTCAGCGGCCAACAATCTAAAATCAAGAAAACCGCATTATAATTTTCCTATGGCAAGTTATTTTTCTAATAATTTTAATAATTTTTTCAAGTCGATCGCATAGAAAACTTTGCGTTTACTGATTGATATGTGCACTATAATGCGAAGCAAATGCTTACAGTAGAACCCGGATAAGTGCACTTTCGGTGTATCAATTGTTTGAGCACACGCCAACATGAGAGCTGACTACGCAGAGCTGCGCAGCCTACTTGCGTGGTAGTGTGTGCTCAAACAATTGATACACCGAATGTGCACTTATCCGGGTTCGACTGTATTTGATTGTTATTAATTCGCAAAATTTGAAGGGACCCTGTCATCGATCTATTTGCCCACATCGAGTTTAATAATCTATTATTGACACATTGAAACACAAAGCTGACGGGTTCAAAAAATTAACATCAATAATTCTATAAAAGGTGAAGCAAACAAAATGACACCAATATTTAATGTACATTACAGACAAATTACAGTTTCCTGTTCAATCGAACTTCAGGCTGTGCCTGTACTCTTCTACGAAAGACAAAGGCAAAGAAAGAAAGAAAGAACAAAAACGCACCGTTCTTTGGCGAGAACGACGGAGATACTTTCATTCTGGGCGAGATCCTGCGCCGTAGCCGACCCCGTGGTCGTCACGTATCCTATGGTCGATTCGAACGTCGTCTCTACGCTCATCGAAGTCAGCTGCACCACCAGCACGCCGCTGTCGAAATGGTGGAATCTGAAAACAAATGTAATTCATCACCGTCTTTTGTTCAAAGCAGTGATGAGTCGGGGTCGACCCCAATCGACCCCGAAAATTTAGAAAAATCTCGACCCCGACCCCACAGATCAAGTCAACCCCACAAGTCAAGTCAAGTGTGCTCGCGCTCGCGCTCAGAACGAAAAACACTCGCTCGCGTTTCACACGTGACCCTGGCACTTCTATAATGACAGCGTGAGCACTAATAAGCTCCATTTATCAACACAATCTATTGTTCAAAAAGCATTACGTTATGTTAGGTTATTTTAAGTCAACTTCAAGTCAACCCCGACCCCGACGGTCAAGTCAACCCCACAGGTCAAATCGACCCCGACTCATCACTGGTTCAAAGTCGATTTTCACATCGATGATTAGAGTATTTTACTTAATTTTGTCACGTAATAATGTGCAATAGCAGCAAATATGTGCACAGAAATAACATGGAAATTACTCTCAAAAACAACTTACTCTATTGGTAATTTCAGCTTGGCTAGCATTGCGCAGCCATTCAGCAAATCTTCCGGAGAGAGCAGCTGAAAAGAAACACAGTGAAATGACTATTGATTAGGAATCAATTTACGAGTAAGCCATATTTCTTTGTAATATTTCATTGCTGTTGTTCAATATTATTTCCAAAGTTATATTTTTGCAGGGAGGGAGAGATTATCCTCGATCATACAACCATTCAAGAGAATGTTGGTCTGCCTTTAATAAACTTGTGAAACACAAAGCGGACATGTCAAACTAAAGCGAACATCATCCGTGTTGGCTTTGAAATTATAACAAACAGGAGCACAAAGAAATAATGGATGTGCAAATAAGTGAACCTCAAGTCCTCTGGCTCTGTTGACTCGGCAGTAAACATCAGGAAGAGTCATCATTCCGCCACATTCCTGAAAATTAATTTAATTTATCAAAGGAAAAAAGCTCAAAATATAATTATAGATGTGATCGGTCCAGGTGGAATCGGTACCGGTACACGAATCGGTCCATCCAATTTTCGATTTATCGGTATCGGTCCGGTACCGGTACGACCCCTGGACCGACGGTACACGGTCCGGTGCCGGTTCAACCATTTTCGAATTTTAAAAAATATTTTCATGCCTGAATATGCTAAATTTTGGCGGGAATTCAAACTTAAGTACTAGATTTTGAATTTTGGCGAAAAATATCAATTTTTGCATTAAAATCATTACTTGGACCGGTACCGGTACTTTAATCGGTCCACAAAAATTGCATCGGTACCGGTCCGGTGCATCGATTATTTCGGTACCGGTACCGGTGCATCGACCACATCTATAAATATAATAATTAGAGGAATAAGACCGACCTTGAGTGGTTTTTCGAGAATGGTGGCCAACTCGTGCGCCAACTTTTCGTAGTACTGCGCCCCACTGCCGAAAGCCGACTTGGTCACAGGATCGCTGACGCCCAAACTCAGCAGGTATGACTTGAACTGCACCGTCTGCAAAACAACTGATTCATTTGAAAATCTTTCGCACATCGCAACGAATTCAATTAAAGAACAGCTTATTAAGATGATTACATTAGAGCGATTACACACGTAATTATTTCACATTGCGCAAGTATTATTAGCCAAGCTGCTCGTGACTTACGAGCTAGTTACTCTGAAATGAGAGACAAATTTCAGTGATGCTTCTATTTTTAAATTATTTACGCTCTTTCAGAGTTGCACTAATAATACGCATTACATCCGAACCATCTTTGCTGATCAATAATTTTCACGCCAATTCGTGAGATAAAGTTGGTTAGCTGATCGAAAAATATGTCAACAAACCTCGTCATCGGTGATTTCTCCCTGTTTGAGACGGAGTTTCTCGGAGATGCTCTTTGAGATGGACACCATGTCCCTGGCCATTTCCATGAGCTTGCTCAGGTCTTCGAACGCCTGGCTGATGTTCTCCTGGGTGCGCGTGTTCTGCTCCGCCAAACGTCGTTCAATACCCGAAATGCCAGAAGCCCGCGGCGGTGGCGGATTCGGACCGCTTTGCCGAGACTAAAATGGCACAAATAATCAGGCTTAGAGCAGACATGGGTACGGGGGGATGGGGTGAATATCCATCCTCAAGGGTCTAGATCCCCTTGCCAGAAAAAAAAGGCGGGGAATGAAACGTTTTCGCCACGTAGTGGCGAAAATTTTTTTGGACAAGCACTGGATAGAATGGGGTTTTGGAGGCCGCCGGGGGGATATTCCCCCCTGGGACGAAAATTTTTGGTATTAAATCACCCCCCCTAGGGGTCCAACCTTGCCCACCGCTGGCTTAGGGACGCATGAAATGGATAACAACCAGCTTTAATATGATCCAAAAAATTAATTATAACCTGACTATGACTTTTCCATTTCTAAAAAATTAATTTTGACTCTGACTCTTCAATGTCTCAAAAATTAATTATGACCTAACTATGAGGTCAGAGTCATAATTAACACTGATAACAACTCGGCAGCTGTTTAAAATATCTGCTGCGGTCTTTAATGATTCTGGGAGCAAAGCAAAAAATTCGATATTAAAGGGATCCTGAAGTGAAAAAAAAATCGGCTGCTTTGAACTTTGACGAAGTTAACTTTGTTAATCAAGAAAAACAACTTGATTTTTTCTAATTCGGCATGGTTCTCGCGAAAAACTGCTTTAAAAGTGCAAGTGGCCATAAAGTGGTTGCTGGTGGATTACTGTAGGTTAGCTGTTTGAAACTGAAAGGCGACAACCACGATTATAAAAATATTTTGAAAAATCATTAGTCTTCAGCGAATAAGTTTGAGATCATAGCTGTCGTCTTTCAGATCATAGCTATCATAGCTGTCAATTTTCAGTTTTTCGCGAAAAGTGTGCTGAATTGGAAAAATCAGTTGTTTTCATGATCAGCAAAGTGTACTTTGTCAAAAGCAATCGAATTTTGTTTCATTTCAGTGTCCGTTTAAGAAAAAAGACCATTTTAAATGAGTGATTTCATTAACCCGTCACTTGTGTGTTTCACATGGTACATAATAGGACACTTGACTTAAAGTATCAATGACTTCTATTACAACGTACGTGCATCCAAATCTCCAAAAAATTGAAATACAGAACTTACCCCAGCGGAACTAGAACTAGAAGGGGTCCGAAGCCAAGTCTTCCTTTCCAGAGCATCGCGAAACTTTTTGTAGAACTGCAACATGAGCAGATATGAGATGATTCGCGAGCATAAAACAAAAATAAGAATGGCTTACATCATCATCTCCACCTTGTCTAAAATTAAGCCGCACAGAGTGGAATGGACTGGCGGCAACCGGTCCGACGCCCTGGAAGTTGGCAGGCGTCGGCGTCAGATGGATGACTATCTTCCCTCCGCGACTGAACATGGACTTATTATGCTTGTCGATGTGTTTCACCAGAGAGTGGTGCAGACTCAGACGGCAGTCCTGAAAAGATAGGGTCGTAAATATGAAAAGATACGTTTGAGAAGTTGAGGATTGTCAGTAGGGTCGCCAGATTTCCAAATTGCGAAAAGAGTACACGAGGAAGCGACAACTTTTTGGCGCGAAAACAAATCTAGCGGAAATTTTCGCGCCGCCGCAATTTAGTCGTTTTTGGTCCCGCAGGCAAAAATTTTGACAGTTTTTAGCACAACATGCAAAAATTTTCGGAATTGGAGTTAGATTAGGCGACAAAAGAGTACGGTCCTCTTCAAAAAAGTACGTCTGGCAACCCCAGTTGTCGGGGAATAAAAAGTAATGCGAACTATTTATGAATCAGGTTTTATAACTCATTTTTCCGGCGGAGGGGGGGATAGGGGACGTTACAAGACAAAATCGTTCAATTTTTTCAGTAGGAGTTGATCTCTATGGGGTATCCATGGCCCCACAACCATAAATGTCGATATATGGCAGAATCAGACATGGGCACGGGGGGATATCCCCCCAGGGGTCTAGATCCCCTTGCCTGAAAAAGGGTGGCGGGGATGAAACGTTTTCGCCACGCCACGTAGTGGCGAAAAATTTTTTTGAACAAGCACTGGATAGAATGGGGTTTTGGAGGCTGCCGGGGGGATATTCCCCCCCCCCCCCCGGGCCGAAAATTTTTGGGAGTAAATCCCCCTCCCCAAGGGGTCGAACCTTGTCCACCTCTGGGCAGAATGGTACGCAATAATGGCACAACTAATTGCACAGTCTGTTGATTGGGTGGCAAATTTCGCACTCCATCGTGAGAAAAGCAGCAAATATGATAATGAAAAAGTTACCGGGTCACCGTAGTCAGCCCAAATAAGCCGATTTAACGTCAATGACGCTGTGCCTTGATCGAATGCCGTCTAAAAACGAACGATATCATTTCTTGCCTCGAAACAAGAAAGCATTGCGAATGGGAGAGCAACACTAGCATTGTTGAACTTGATATATGTCTGAGAAAAAACAGCAGTATAAATCCGGGAAAAAGGTCGAAACACAATGAAATTGCAACATTTCGACCATTAACTAATTGATCAAAACCCAACAGGCCAGAGTCAGCGCATAGCTGGGGAGTGTGAGAAGAATGAGTTTTTTCAAAGACTATTGAGTATTAAACCCACAAAAAATGATTTGCATATCAACAAAAAACAAGTAAACCTAGAATAATAATGCGATTCTCGCACAATCACAGCAAAAAAGACAAAATGAAGTACTCACTGCTTTCTGGTCGCCGTCGAAGATACCAACACTGCCTGCCTGCACGATGATCTCCTCATTGCCAGCCTCGCCTGCTTGGTACCATGTAAATCGGTCCATTTTAGCGTCGTCTGTCTAAAATTATTCCATTTTTAAACAAAATTTATAACAATTGCTGTGCGAAAAATGAAAAAATGCAGAGAAAACGCGCAAAATGAGAAGAAAAGCCGGCAAATCGATTCGATTCCGAATATTTTGGATCAAAAAGTGCAACTGTGTTGAATTTGCTACTTGGGTTTACTGTAGAAACTGAGTATCGTTGTTACTTCTCTAACCGATGCGTAGTAACAGGTTACTGTGTCGGCTCAAGGAATCCGTTTGAGAGATAACGTGTTCTGCTGTGGGGTGGCAATTCCTAGCCTGTTTATCGCTTGTTTATCGTGGTTTACTCGTTGCAATCGCAAAACATCGTTTTGAAGTACTCGTTACAGTTACAAAAGATTACTCAAGTTGAAAAGATTTATCAGATTTGCACCCAGCGCTTTCATCTCTTAAAGAAATTTTCAGTCTATTTTTTTCTCGATGTCTTTATCATCACTCCGACTGTCTCGTTGTTGTGATCGGGTGTTCCCACAAAGGTTGATAGAATGACCTTTTTTGGAAAGAATACCCAACCCCACCATTGTTAGTTGTGCATCATGTCTATTTGCTTGGCTTCCAGCAGTGTTCATGGATGAAAAAGTTTTATCCGGCAAACAAACACAATTTGTATTTGATTTTATGCGAATGTTACAGTGATGCTACATATTTAAAGTTTGCGAGATGCACAGGACTCTGGGTTCTACCCGCTATTCTAGACACATCGAGTTTTTCTTGCACACCACGCGTCCAGCATTGAGTACATACCGTAGCGGGTCGTTTCGAGATATTTCTTGCGCTTTTTAGCGCACGCCAAGTACAATCGAAACCGGATAAGAGCACATCGACCCGGCTCGGAAAAAATGTGCCCTTATCCGGTTTGTGCACTTATCCGTTTTTTCTTTAGTGGTGCTTTTCCCGCCTTTTCCACCTTTGGCTTCGTAAAAACGTCGGTTTGGCTAATTAGCACGATATTCTGACGTAAATATTTGAAAAAATAGCTTTACATGTCAGTATTTGCTCAAAAGAATTGGTAAATTGACAAATTGTCAATCAAATTGATGAATTTGTTGAATCATAAAGACTGATTTTGATTGACATTTGGGCTTGTGCACTTAACCCAGAGGTGGGCACCGATTTTTGTCTGGGAGGGGTACAAAATTTTTTCTGGGGGGGTATGTACCCCCCAAGATCACAACCTCATAATATCTAGTGTAAATTTTCGCAAAAAAAATTTCTCTGGACCAAAAAAAAAAGGTCACAGGTTTTCAAACCTCCAGCAATAGAAGGGGGACCCTTGTATTGCTAATTTTTTTGTACCCCCCCCCCCAGACCGCGGAGGCAAAAGGTACA
>JAQGCX010000783.1:0-14016 GCA_034700205.1 Plectus parietinus | reverse complement strand
CGCCGCTCAATTTGAAAACTTCGGCCCACTCTCAGAAAGTGCGTACCGGCCCAAAATGTCATAATCCGGCCCTGACATCGATGGCACGGGATCTATCTGCGGATGCTTCCCCTACTCATCAATTCCAGTGGACTGCTCAATTATAGACGAAATCAAAACGAATGAGAATCACAAGTGGTGTTGTTGCCTCACGAATTTCTGCAACAAACCGGAAATAGTCACACAATCACCATCAATGCTTCGATGTAACAACATCTCGGCGAATGTCATGCACAAATTTGTCTGCTGCAAAAGTCCCTGCTTCATCTCGCAAATTTCCAACAGCGACATCTACTAAGGAAAGTGCATGGATGAGAAGCCAGGCTGAGATCCCAAACCCGACTTCTCAGATCGCAACGTCGACTGCGTGGTCAATTCCACAAACAGCATCGTATGCTGCTGCATGACGGACCGATGCAACGTCAAAGACATTGTCAAGAGACCGCCAGCTCGGAAACTTCGTGAATGCATGATGACGGATGAGAACTCGATGATAGACTACTCTTTGAAATGCAGCGGTGGTTGTATCACCGCCAATGTGACGCTGGAGAACAAGAATGTCACCATTTGAGGCTGCGACGACCCCTACTGGGGTAACCGTCGCCTGAGCTGCGATGACGTCGAAGAGGGCGGCTGTCGATCGAACGAGACGCACTCGTGTTGCTGCTGCTTGACGGACCGATGCAACTCTGCTCCATCTATGCCTCCTGGCCAGCAGCTCGTTAGCAACATCAGATCGAACGATTGGATGGGAGCAGTTCCGTGCAAAGCGAACACCACACATTGCGATATGGAAAGAATAGCTGACTCATTGGACGTCCATTTCAACGGTCAGTGCATGCCGACCAACACGGAAGAATGGCCAGTGTTTCGCGACTGTCCCAACCCCGTCGACAAGTCCGTCCATCTGTCTCCAGCCATCACCATCTGCTGCTGCGAGACCAACAAGTGCAACAAGACTGACTTGTTCCGCATCCCGCCGCCGACTCCCATCTTCTCTCGACGAGCTCCGAATTCAGTACGGATTCTACTTGAATCCAAGAGTCGAGCACTGACGAAGACACGAGATCTGAAGCTGCGGAGATAAACAGCGAGCCATCTTCCAATACTAGCGGCGTTTCCACTGCGTCTACGGCCGCTTCGCAGTCTGCTGTAACATCGGAAGACAGTGGCGGCAGCTCGTTGTGCGTCTCCACTGGCGCTGACTCTTCGCAGTCTCCTAAGACCTCGAAAGATGATGGCAGCAGCTCGCTCATCCCTTCCACGGATCCTTGGCCCATAAACAAGTCGACAAGCAAAACAGCACCAGTGACAGGGGGCGACGACCCCATGACTGGCTCTACGAGCTCATCTGCCACGGCGTCCACTGCATCGGTGGGAAGGAGCAGTTCCGATGGCAGGTCGGACGCTCCAGCGACCATGTAATTGCAGGGAAGCGACTACGTCACTTCCTCGCAGCAGATCGAGAGAGGGGGACAGCCAGCAGTTTTCGTTCCGGACGCACCAAGTCCGGTGCCGATCGTCGGGAACGGCACGGCAACTCCGAGAATGAGGGCACCCCGCTGTGGGCGGTGGTGCTGTTCGGCCTGCTGACGCTGTGCTTCATCGTCGTGGCGGCCATCTTCGGTACGGTCGCCAAGAAGTGCGCCGCTTGTTCATTGCTCATCTCACACTCACTCGGCGTACATGCAAAACAGCGGTTTCAATACAGCGGTATGCAAAACAGCGGTCAATGCAAATCAGCGGTCAGTGTATAATGGCGGTTTTCAAAACAGCGATATGCAAAACAGCGGTCAATACAAAACAGCGGTGGCAGTGAAAATTGCTTAGGACGTATACACAGGACGTTGACATTTCCCATGCTCTTCTCGTACTATTTCAAAAAAACTGAAAATTAATGAAAAAGATAGTATCCAAAATCCTACCATACACATGCTTTCAATTTATATGACCGCTGTTTTGCATACCGCTGTCTTGCATTGACCGCTATTTTGCGTATACAGTCGAACCCGGATAAGTGCACAAAATGGGTATCAATTGTTTCAGCACACGCCAACATGAAAACTGACTACGCAGAACTGCGTAGCCTCTTTGTGCGGTGGCGTGTGCTCTAACAATTGATACGCATTTTGTGCACTTATTCGGGTTCGACTGGCTGTTTTGCATACCGGCTGTTTTGGTTCGACCGGCTGTTTTGCATACCGCCGTTTTGAAACCGCTGTTTTGAGCACCGCTGTTTTGACAGCCGTTGTTTTACAAGTAAACCACTCACTCTTCTAGTCGTCTCCTGTGACCCTTTCGATCTATTACTATTTGCTTGTGTAATGGCGTCTGTGCGCAATAAACTTTCACAAAACACCTTTTATTTTCAAGAACAAATAATGCGCCACACACAGTCACGCCATACATGAGTGAGTACAAACCTGGAAAGAACGAAACACGTGTCGGAAGGTAGAACGATCAGATATTATCTGCTTGCACTACACGAGTGACACATGCATCCCTTTGAGCGCGGCGGCTCGCTCCTACTGGACGCCGGGCTAGCAGCAGAGGACACGTTAAGGCTGGCCGACACGACCGTCAACACCACAACCGAGACAGCGCCTGCGGCCAGCATGCTGCGGCCTATCACAATCGACCCGCAGCCGCGGCCGCTGAGGGACGGCGTTCGTTGTCGCGCACTATATCGGCCGGGACTTGCGTTAGCAGTGCAAGAGAGCGAGCAGTAGACGCCATTCGTTTATAATCTCCACCAGTGGCACCCGAACTAAGCGACGGAAATCACATCATCATCCACATGATCATCATGTCGCCAATGAGGAGGGAGGGGGAGTAATGAGATATCGGATGATCCGGCCAAGACAGATGAACATTGAACATGTATGCACACGAACAACCCAGCAGTAGTTTGTTGGCGGGGCACTAAAGCTAGCAGTAATGACAATCAAATGGCTACGGTACTTTGAATATATCATTATTGTGAGCGAACTGCAGACCCAATGTAAGACCAACGAGCGGGAATGAGTGGACACAAAGGCTGTCGAAAAGCTACAAGAACATAGGGCACATGCGCACACAGAGTCAGTATGTCGCTAGAATATGTGTGATTAATGGTAGTCCAAGTACGGCAAAATGAGCTCAAGTGACGGCAACTCGTCAATCGACTATCAATCACGTCGCTGGCCACAAGTCAGCAAATGAATCGCTAGCAGAACATCGAACCGGCACGCGGACACCAAAGATTCGGCCGTTCTTTCGCACATTGTACTGCTCCCCGATTCACAGCGCACATCAGGAAGAAGAATAACTGGGGAGGGGCAGCTCGGCCGCACGACCAAAGGCCGCTAGGACGCCGTCGATCTGTTTGTCGACGGCCGTCCGATACGCTTCGCCCCTGCGGGCTCAGCAGGTCCGATTATGGCAATCGAGAGATCAGCGCGACGGCGCCGTTCGTCGGCCAGCGTCGGGTGCACATCTGATGAGCAACCCCACACCCGCACCCGCGGCGCGACTCGACTCGCACCGTTCACCTCTGCGACACGTGCGGTCCCTACGGCACAACACCGTACCGGTAAGCAAATCCTGAGAATCGGCGGGGCGTCCGACTTTTCGCGGCTAGAGCCGGACTGGCGCGCACAGACGGCCAGAAATGCGACTCGTGCATATGACGCGGTTGGTGGGAGAGAAGATCAAGTCCAGGTTTGTGTATCGATATCGATTGAACATGCTCTGATCGGCGTAGACGGCGACATTCGATGATGGGAGAGACGGACGCGCAACAACACAGCATCGAGAGAGAACTGAAGAACAGACCCAGCTACAGTAGTACACAGCACAACTATAATGGTGGTCGGTCGCGAACACATCAGAAAGCGCGCGCGCGCGAGATAATGCTAAATTTGGAAAAGACAGCAACGATCGCCCGAGAGACGGATATCAGCATTGATGGCATAGGCAGACCAGACGGACAACCCTAGACCGTCCGCGCGCTAAAACACACTTTTACGTCGGACAAGGCGCGCAGGCGTTTGTATCATTGGGGATTCAATTCATTCGAGAAATAGCAAGTAGCACGCATTGCCCAGTGATTCCACGGTCTGACTGACGCGTAAACAGCATATATTGTACGGTAAGGGAGGCGGCCGAGGGGCGACGTGGAGCGGAAAGCAACTAGCATTGCGAAATTGCGGTACATCGACGACAGAAGACACTGAGAGTGCTGCGTACCAGGTTGCCAAGGCGACCGTTTGTACAACAAGATCGACAAGTAAGCGAAAGCGTCTCCGTACCCTCGCGCACGCCGCATAGCAGAATCACCTCGGGCCACTGGCTATGTACAGCGAGTAATTGGTTGGTCGGACCACGTAGCGTAATTGTAGCATCAACAGACACAGCTCTGGGGGGGCAAGCGCGTGGGAGGCGCGACCACCCTGACGCGCAACAACTGCAGATCTGCAACATCTGTGGCTCAACGGATCACACAGGTCGGCCACGTCCACACGCCCCACGTCCATTATGGTGGATTGTACAGGCGCCGGGCGGCGCTGAAAGAGATACTCAACCGTAATCAGCGGTACCGAGAATTCAGGCAGCTAATCAATCGTATTTGTCGTCGACCTATCATCACGCAGTCGTTCGTCCGCCGGCCAAACGGTCGTCGGCGTCGGAAGGGAGCACTAGACGTGGGACAGCGCGCGCGCTCAGAGAACCAACGAGGAGACGCGCATGCAACCAGTATCAGAGGGACACAGTCGAAGTAGGCAGATACGTTGGTACAAACGACGCTGCTCTGCATATAGACCTATCGTATGTATAACTCTGACATGACTAGGCCGGGCCGAGAAGCCAGTGTACGAACACCAGAACGTCCACAACATGTGATATGACAAAATGCTCCAAATGAATCATAGAACGCGCACGCCGTCAGACAACGCCACAATACAATTCAGGTAAAGGTAGCAACAATGATCGCAATCGACCGACCGAGAAGAGATTACACACGGAGCGCCTTGTTCAAGTCAACAATACACAGCAGTGAGCAACTACCCAATTAAGGCAATGCCGTAGCGTCCCACGCCACCGCCTCAGCTCTCCATCAACGGCGTAAAACAGCAAGTATACAACATGCGAACGTGTGAACGACAGAGAGCCGGCGACTAATTCACGCGAGTTCGGAGGAGGGCGAATCGAACAGGGATTACACACACGCGCAGGCGACGCACAATCGAAGACGGCGGTACGGAGCATCTGACCATTTGGCGCTCACAGCAAAGACAGAGAGACACACTGACAAGCAACACCAGCATGCGCGCGCGAGAAAAAAAACACGCGCGCGTCGGCGTCGATTGTCGAGATGCGGACGATCACGGGAGTCTAACCAGTCGCTCAGAATGGACGGTCATCGTGGGGGAAGGCGCCCGGCGGCGGCATGAACTGCTCGTGAAGCGCCGGCGGCGGCATGCCCAGCGCGTCGTGCATCATGCCGGGGAACGCGGCGTTGGACGGCGGTCCGCCCCAGCCCGGCTCGCTCGCCTGCCACGGCAGCGTCTGCGGCGGCATCATCGGCGGCTGCTGGCGATTGCCCATGCCCTTCATCATCCGGTCCATTTCGCCGTCGGGAACCACTTGGATTTGAACGTCTGCAACAACAATTACGGCCGTCAATTCAGCGCTAATCCATTTGCTTCCTCACATATAGTCGGAGGCAGGAAAATAAGTTCGGTCACAAGCTACTGTATCATTCTATCTTGCGGTTTTTGGCAGAGGACAAATAGTTTTACAAAGTGAACAAAATTTTGGCAACGCGCCAATTCGTGAACTCTTATTTGCGCTCTTTTGTTCCGTAATGATAAGCAAAAATGAACCGCGACTGGTCGCCGTGATTCAATTAATAGATCTAATTATCATTTCTTATCAGAATCGTTTAGTTAAAAAATGAACATTGACTTTTCTTTTATAAATGAAAACGGAAGACTTACTGCCGAGCTCAGTCTTAAGACGAATGTATGCCTGATCAGGGATCATATCCGCGAACTTGATACAGGCAATATTCATGCCTTGCGGCATTAGAAACGTCGCCAACTGTCCAATCTTGTTGCAAATCGCACGCAACTGCTGCTCATTCTGAACAAAATATTTGCATATCATTCACATAGCACATTATTGAATCGAAAGACCGAAGCATTGGGGACGGGGACTCAATGCGTTGTTTCTCCATCGAAAGTACTGTCCAAAAATTAATCTCCACTTTTGCTGCTTCGTCACAAAATAAAGAGAAAATTTCTTTAACTGTAGAAAGCACCGTAATCTTAGACCATTGACTGAATGTCGTTTTGGGACGTTTACTAGAAATGGATTTGAATCATACCAAGTAATGATACTCAATACAATAAATTTAGGATTTTGACAGCGCGCGACATTGAATTTGAAGAGTTTTCGATCGATTTAACGGTTGAAAAAAATTCTGACTATACAGTGAGGGGATTACGAATACGAAAAATTGCAACGACTAACCTGGCTGCTGGTGTGGACGATAATCCAAGCGCCGTATGGCTGGAACGCCGACTGGCCGGGGCTGGACATGGAACGGTTGAACGGTCCTGGTCCGGGTCCCATGCGTTGCGCACCAGGATAGGGCGCGCCGAGATTGCTTGGAGGACGACTGCGCGTCCACGGGTCCGCGGCATTGGCACCGAAGCCGGGAGCGCCGTTCCATCCGCCACCCATGCCGCCAAACTGAAAGCCCGCGGTTGCCTCCAACGACTGAGGCGGCGGATAGGTGATCGGAAAACGCCGTACGCGAGGATCGTTGTTCATCTTGGTCGGGGTGACATTGCCGCCCAACGGATTGCCGCCGCCCGCTCCGAAGCCCATGTTGAAGCCGCTGCCCAACGAGTTGCCGCCGCTCGACGACAACAACGGGTTCTGCTTGCAGTTGCCCGGCGTCGCATTGGGATCTTCAGCCACCTGCAACTAATCGCGTTGCGATCGCTCCATTGGCAGACGAAAAAGAGTCTCGCACCGCTTTGGGGTCTCGCCATTCCCACTTCTTGCCGGGCACGAACTCCTGCGGCCCTTCGTCGACGGGCGGTGTTGGCGTGGCGGAGCCCGACGGGTGCGCAGAGGAAGAAGTCGCCGGCAGAGAGTTGGACTTTTCCATCGCCGGCACTCCGTCATCGCTCTTCATCGTGTCCACGCTACTGCCCAGATCTGCAATTGAAATATGGAAGTTATAGATGTGGTTGGTGGACCGGGACCGGGATCGACGCATCTATAGTCCCAAGTCCGTCTCGAATTGGGTCAATAACTGATACACATAGGTGCCCTTCGGGGGCCAACGGTCCAAAGTGGGCGACGTTTTGTGTCCCCCCTCGAAAAATACGCTTTGGACAAAATAACGAATTCCCCAAAAAACCGTAATTTCGCCTAATTTGCATGTGCAAATTTAGGACCGACTCGAATTTTGGAGCCTAGTATTCGGACACCAAAATGTCACACATACCGGCAGAGCCGGGCGGTGACCAGTCCAGTTTGCCTGTCAGCCACGCGTCCTTGTCGCCCCCATTGATGTTCATCGAATGGGCGGCGTTCACCAGGTGCGGTAGGTTCGAGTCGGACGCCGAGCACGGCAGCTTGTCATTCGTGTCGCCGTTCTTCCATTGCTAAACAAACACCAATTGTTGTGACAAAAAGGTCTCCAGCGTTTCTATGAGGTTACACATCATATTTCGAGCACAATCTGAACAACTGTTTGCTGCGCTAACAGACGAACACGTCCCTTTCATTGTATAATCTCAGTAATAAGTGCGTGCATTGACGAACAAAGAGGAACACAAGATGCCCGCTGAAACAATTAGGCTCTTCATTTTTGTTATGCATTCTTGGTGAGACCGGCGTAACTGCGAGAATGACGTCATCAGTCTCATAGTTAAGCCGGTCTCACCAAGAATGCATAACAAAAACGAAGCAGGTAATTGAGAAACTGAGGCGCGCGCCCATTGGTTGAAATTGAAAACTGACCAATCGGCGTGCGCCCATTGGTTGAAATTGAAAACTGACCAATCGGCGTGCGCCCATTGGTTGACATTCAAAACTGACTAATCGGCGTGCGCCCATTGGAAGTGGGTAATTTATCGCGATCATTATAAACATAGGTCGAGAAATAAAAAACGAACCAGGAGTTTAGAACCGCCGTCGATGGGGGTGGTGGCGGCGGATCCGCTCTGCTGACCATCGCCGCCGAGACGAGCGCCGTTCTGGCCGGCACCGCCAGCCACGGAGCCGTTGGGCGCGGAGAGTCCGGCGTTGTCGTTGATCTTGGTCTGGAGGCTGTTGATCTCCTGCTGGAGGGACGCAATCTCGTGAACGAGACGGTCGTACTCGGTCTGCTGCGCGGCGTTCATCGTGCCTCCGGTGCGTTGACGCAGTGACGTCAGTTCGACGTTGGCCTGCTCGAGCTTCGGAACTCGCTGCAGGAGCTGGTTCAGGAGGACGAGTGTCTGCTGCGGCAACGGCTGGTTCAGGATGTTGATGTTGATCAGCCCCTTCGACACCGCCACGCGCAGTTGGTCGGCGATTTGCTGGGTAAGAGAGGCCAGATTGCCGCCGTCGGCGTTGGCGCCTCCGCGCTTCATCTGCTCTGCCAGCGTTTGCATGACGGCCGTCTGTTGCATCGACGGCGTCGTTCCGTTCAGCGGCTGCAACGACCATCCCCCGGTTAGTCTACGGTCTGTGCAATGAAAAATAATATCTACTTTCTGCGTGGCGGCGCCGTTTCCGTTCGATGCGTTGCCAAAGGCGTCGTCACCGCCTGCCGACGCCGTCGTCGTATCGTCGAGACTCGGCGCATTCGCCTGAACAGTGCAAAATCAATACGTGAGCAAGCGAGCATATGTATGCGCAATTCAAATTCCAAATTGCACAGCGGTTAATGCAATCGAATCGCTGTTCAGTGGACAGCTATCTCGCACGCACACGCACGCACCTTCTTGCGTGGTGCAGACGCACAACGATATGCACTTGCCAGCATTATTACCAGTCTCCAACGCCCCGTATATGCGTGCATTGTTTCCCCACCAACACCTAATTACTGCTTCGTATCTGTTAATCATCATTGTCAATAAACGATGGGAAACCTGCTGCGCACGAAAACAAGAAAAAAGGCAATCCATAAAAAAATGCAACGCGCGGAACTGGCCCCAATCATGCTACAAATTCAGCAAAAAACAGGTCGACGAATGAACGGAATGGGGCGTAGAACACAGACGCAATACAACACATGTTTGTATCTTTGAGAAAATGCGTACACGTCGCTTAGCCAGCCCCCCCAACCCCCCGTGAAACCGGTCGTTTTCAGGGTCGGAAATGAACGCGCGCACAAACAGGTATCTGGGCAATTGCGCCGCTGTGTGCGAGCATGAAAAACGCGTGACCAAGTGCCAAAAAGTGCACAAGAAGAAGCAGGGAATAAGGCTGACCGGTTTAGCAGCGGCGGATTCGTTGCCCCAGCCGGACGCGGAGACGGGCGGGTTGGTCCACTGGTCGACGCCGCCGTTGTTGGGGGCGGTGGCGCCGGGGGACGGTTCGCCCCAGCCGGTGGGCGCGCCGGCGGTCGACGGCTGACTAGCGGGCGTCGAGTCCCAGACGGAGTTGCCGGACGCGCCGGGCGGGAGCACGACGTCCTCCGTGTCCGTGTCCTTCCAGCGGCGAATGTCGTGGGTGGTCTGCGAGCCGGGGTCGCCCCAGACCGCCGTGCCGGTGTCGCGCTGCACCTTCTTCTGCTTCGGGTTCGGGTCGTGCCACATCATGTCATTGTTCATTTCTTAAAACGACGCCGTCAATGCAAGTGTCCCAAAAGAAAAAGGAACGATTAACGGAACGAACGAACCGGTTGGTTGCGGAGGGACCCACGGTCCCGGCGTTTGCGGATTCGGGTCGTACTGTAGGCGACTCTGCAACCGCAACCACACGCATTACAATGCGACGGAGTGGCGCACGTACCGGGTGTTGTTCATGGTGATGACCACCACCACTGCCGCCACTACCGCCGCCTCCCCAGTTTCCGGTGCTGCCGCCGGGCGCCGGAGCGCCGTGACTGCCGCCGCCCCAGTGCGCAGTTCCTCCTCCTGCACCCGCTGCAGCGGCCGTATGTCCGCCTCCGCCACCGCCTCCGCTATGCCAGTTCATGTCGTTGTTGTCGTTGTAGGCTGGTCGAGCGGCCTGCTGCTGCTGCTGTTGGGGCTGACTCCAGCGACCAGTGCCGTCTCGACTGCTGCCTCCTCCTCCGCCTCCGCCGCCGCCCCACTCGTTCGACTTGGGGTCGTGGCCGATGTGCTGCGCGATGACGGGTCCTGGTCCGGGTCCAGGACCGGGACCGACGCCGCCGCCGCCGGCGGCGGTGTCCCAGGGAGTGAGTTGGTCGACTTTGGGGCCGGTACCCCAGCCACTGGCAACGTCCATGCGCTGTTGCGGACCGCCGCTACGCACGGGCATCGCCGAAGGCGGCATGTTCTTCTTGGCCGTGTCTGCGTAGCTGTGCGACGCCTGGCTGCCACCGCCCCACTGAAATATCGTTGACTCAGCTGAGCTAAGCGCGTCCAGTGGAACAAACCTGCGGCTGCTGTTGAGGAATCGGCGCCCAGCCGCCGTTGGGTTGCGAAGACGCGGGTGGACCGGCGCCCCATCCGCCGGGAGGGTTTTGCGGCGTTTGCCAGCCGGGCGCCTGCGCTCCGGCCGGGTCCCATCGCGGTCCGCCGCGCATCGTTGGAGGTCCGCCGACTTGAACGCCGCTCGGAGGGAAGGCGCCGGGGCCGTTCTGGCCTCCACGAGGAATGCCTTGCCAGCCTTGGGCTTGAGGAGCGGGCTGAAAGTGGACAATGCATGTCATTAGTGTACTCGGAGATCGAGGGTAGGGACTCAAATTTGCCTACGGTATATCGTGTCAGGACCCAATTCAAATTTTAGTACCTACATACCTCATTTTTTTTGCCAATTTTCCATGGGGGTTGCAAAACTCTGCCTACTTAACCCCCCAGGTACATATGATGCACGACATTGTCCCCGGTCGGTCACGTGTAGCCGCAAATGCTATGCTACTTGGACTGCCGCCCTGTGCGTGTTATCGCCATACGGCCAGACGTTGCTGTGAAAAAGTAGTGGAACGAGAGAGAGGCCACCCGCCCGTCGAAGACATCTCGTGGCATCGGTCAACACCCTGCGAGATAGCGCCGAGCCGGCAGTGCAAAGGTAGCGCACAGTGCGGCTCATAGTAGCGCAGCTGATAAACGAGCGCTGCGGTCAGAGACAGCTGCACACGCCGCGATTGCCCAAGCGCTCGTCGGCGCACAATCGTTCGTCGTTCCAACCCACAACAAGTCAGCCGCCAACAGCGCACAATGAGAAGAAGAGGAGACAACACGTCCACGACTTACATTCCAGGGGTTCATCGCGATTGTTTCTGCTGAGGGGTCATCGACGCCCCACATGTCTCGAAAAACGCCGCGCCGTCCAGATCGGTGACGGTCGCAGCGCTGCTTGTCGTTGCGTGGATTGGTGCACACCAAATGCAAATATCACAGGCGGCCGGCGTGCGGACTGAAACATAGAGTAGATAGATGGTTCAGGGGATGTGTACGCGAGAAGACGCGGCGGACAAGGAAGGAAGGAAGGAGGGAAGGAGGTAACAGGGGGAAGAGGTCCGTCCGTATTCATTCTGTCAACTGACCGACAAGACACACATAGGACAGTCGGGGGATGGGTGGGGGGCGACCACGGCGGCGCCACGAGTTTGGTCGATGCGCGTCGTTGCACTCGTTTTTTCACCGTTTCGCAACCGACACTAGTCGCAGGCGCCGCGCGCGCAGGTCGCTCTCTCTACGATGCGCGCAGGCGACGGTCGCGTCCGAACCCCGATCTATCTCGATCGTTCCGTCGGCTCTGTCGACCCACACTATCGCCCACATCGACCGCCAAGCCGCGATCGCGTCCACGTCCGTCCATTGGCGTCGATCGGGACGCCGCCGTGCGCCCCGAACGCGCCAGAAACGCATCCATAATCTAGCGCCGCTGAAGAGCGAAAGGGCGGCGATGCAGGGCAGACACACGCCGCCTACGCCCAGCAACGCGTCGATATTTGACAGAAGCCGCAGCGCCACGCCGGCGCTTCACGCCAACAAGCTAACACACTATACCAGTCAGCTGTGCAGACCTGCAGCCACCGAAAAAACCCTAGCGCACAATGATCGCCGCTAGAACTGAATCGACCGATTAAATACTAGTTTGCCACACACTACCCTATAATTCCCCATCGCAATGTCCAGCCACAGCAACAAAGCGTCCCCCCCTCTGCCTAACCCCGAATACGCCTCACATTTTAAATATAGCGGCAGTGAACTCGTTCGGCTAGATGGTGTTGGAAATGGGTTGGCGGCGCTGGATTGTGTCGCTGTCCCGCTCAGCTGCCCTGCAAACGCGGTCTCGGTGACATCTGGAGTGCAAACAGGGAAGCGCCACTACGCGACGCGTCGGCTCTGCAGCGCAAGATGGCGACGTGTCGCCGATGAAGGTCTGCTAGAAGAGACGAATAACGCCCACAGACACCACACGCGCATAGAAGCAGCGGCGACAGTGGCGTAGGGAGCATGGGCAACCCGTCAGCGCACTACACATCAACAACCGGCTCAACTCCGCGTTCGTTCGTCCGCGCGTCGAGCCCGGCCAATCGCAGAAGAGCGCGCGCCGAACGCCGATAGCGAGCGACGACTGGGCCGCCTGTGGACGAGGCCGCGCTCTGGCCACCACCGCCGCCGTCGTCGTCACTTTGTAAAGTCGACGCACGCAGGCCGGGCCGGCCAGTCGGCGATAATACTGCGCCGCGACGGCCGAGAACGGGGCCGCCCGGCGACGCCGTACAGCGCGGCGAGCGAGAGGGGCCGTAACGTTGGTCGCCGCAGTAGTCGGCGCTCCGCGCGTCCCATCGACCGTCCGACCGCCGCAGATCAATACCGCTCGTTCTTCGGCCGGCCGACGCCCCCGGCCAATCACACGACGGACGGAAGACGGCGTTCTCCGCCTGCAGGTGCCTCGAGTTGTTGCACTCGCCCTCTCCAGCTGATTGCACCGCCGTGATTGGCGTCTGCGCGGCTCTGGCCGCCGTCTCGCCGCGCCCGAAATAAGCGCCATGCAGCAGCTACTCAGCTGTCCCACAGCGCACAACACACTTACATGCGACCACCGTAGCTCATTTGCATACCGTCCCCTCACCTCGGCGACGGTATCAACACAACGGGGTTCAGAGCAGTCTATCGCCTTACCACAGTGACACACAACAGAATGCAAACAACAACAAACAATCGCAGTCAGTAGATTTCATTCATACATTCAGACTTCTTCACACCCTCAAATTTTTGGGTTTCTAATCCCAAATTTCGATGTACCAGTGAAATTATTGGCGGAATGAAAAGAGCATTGGTTGAAAAAGTGCAGTACACTTTTCCTACAATTTATATAGAGGAATAAACATTGTCAATATCAAAACTTGCCCATTGATTTTCTGCAGTTTTGTGTAACAATATTGGCAACAAACTCACATATTCGACGATTTTGAGCGCGCAAAATGGATTCGCAAAGCAGCCAGCGTTCAGGAAGCACTTTACGTCGTCGTCGGATGGCTTCAGTCAGCCAGTTCGCTGTCCTTTTGTCGTGTTTTTGGATGAAATGACGTTGGTCACATGGGATCGCGATCGAGCAGTTTGGATATTGTTTGTGAGCGTACGGTAGTGAAGTTCCCTGCGTATCCATTACAGAACTCATAATTTCGTGTCAATACAAGATATAATTTGTATGACTGCTGAATGAAGTGATGGCACTAATACCGTACCGGGATTTTCCGTAAAAGAGGGGGCCCCTCTTATTCGGAAAATAGGATTTTGGTGGCTGAAAAACGGGAACCAAATAAGAGGGGGCCCCTCTTATTAGGAA
>JAQGCX010000782.1:0-14023 GCA_034700205.1 Plectus parietinus | reverse complement strand
GCAAGTTATATTTTAGGGAGCAAGCAAACCTCCAAAGGAGCACTTTGCTCCTTAAAGGAGCATGTCTGGTAACCCTGGGTATGATGGGCTGCTTCTCAACACAATCAGTTCCAGGCACATAGTTGGCCCAAAGGGCCTGCACCTGCTGTTGCGTGTCTTGTGATAGCTGAGACGTGACTGGAGGCAAGTCGCATGTAGGAGTCTGTATCAAAACACATCGCGCAATGCCCAATAACACCGAACGTAAATTCTTACCGTTCGACTATTCAGCTGCCCTCGCACGACGACAATCAAGGCACAGAGTACCAAAGTGCACTTCATTGCGGTGAGCAATGAGAGTCGTCGAGGAATGAGCAATTTTTCCTGCGATCACCCTATTTGTAACTGCCTTCCTCGGTCTGCAATGGGAGAACAATAGGTCATCGGCTAAGTACCGACTTCGACCTAGTCTTACTGATTCTAGGTCAATGGAGAATAATAGGTCATCGGCTAATTAACCACCTAGATTCGGTACAGACTTGGCCAAAGTAGGTAATTAGCCTTTGCCCTACTGTTCTCCCTTTGTATTGGCTAATTACCGACTTACTTTACTGACTTAGCAAAAGGCAGCACTGCGCACAGGCCTTTTATGTCTATTTCAAGCATCAAACAGCGGCATTCAAAAAATTTACGAGCAGCAGACAACATACATCAGACATCCAGCAAATACAAAATACAGCTTTTATCGTCCACAGCAAGACATTCCTATTTTTTGTTGTTTAGACAAGACTGAGCTTAGCAGAAGTTGTGACTACATTGTAAACGGTAATTGTACATTCGATAGTTGCAGTTGACCACGCTGTCGACTGTAAAGTACAGTACCAACAAGCAAGTGGCACTGCGCAATAAGTCGATTATCTAAAAGACATTGACGGTGTTCGATTTGGGCGGGGTCCTTTTCCGGCTTAAACAACTTGCTTTATCGCTTAATTTTCCCTTTCACGAACGTCAGTAAAGAATAAAGACTAAAGAGCAAGCGCCTACGTATTATTCCGTCTCCAAAACTCTATTTTCAAGCGAAACACTGCCTGTCTCAACAACCGTGATGATCATTAGTCTCGTCTATATCCCTACAAACCGCCGGTTGTTGTGAGCAGTATGCGGTCAGTCATCGCCTGTCCACAAACCATATTCGTTCTTGTTCGTTTGCTGCTTAAGTCGCGCTCTCCCACTCAGCCGTCTGAATTTTTCTAGCCTTATTCTCAGACACACAAATTAGACTGCTCACTGTGAATACAGAAAAAAACGACCAAAAAGTCACCGTAACCCAGACAGAGACTGAACATCCAATATTTTTGCCCATGGCTTATGAAAACTGCAGGCGGGCACGAAAAACACGGCGATCGGTGACCGATACATCATCGCGCTGACAGATCGGCTGAGGCAATGGGTATGGACTGTACATGCGAGCCCATCGAAAGGCGTAAGCGGACCTGGCTGAGATCCGGCGAAGATCGGCCGTCCGACATGCGAGCCTGACGGCGTGAACAACTTTTGAATTTGAACAAAAGTGCAGGGGCACTTCAGGCATCTGTAAAGTACTGTACGTACTCTGTTGCGGTAGAAATCGAGCACGGTTATAGGCAGTGGCGGATTATAGTGGAAGCACACTAAGCACGTGCTTAGGCCCCCGCCCCCTGGAGGGGGCCCCCGGGACCCCCAAGAGGCCCCCAAGAGCCGAAGAAAAAACGTTTTCGCAACGTAGTGGTGGAAATTTTTTTTCTGGTGACCCTTTTTTTTTTTGGTCACCAGATCTGGGCTGCCCGAAAATTTTGGTACCCATTTCTGAAAGTGCTTAGGCCCCCGAACCCCCTTAATCCGCCACTGGACATAGGCATATACCACGTACAACTTGTTTTATACGTAGCCTTATTTTAAGCTTAGTGCAAGGCTTAGGTATGAATTCGGCTCACAACTAGTGGTAAACCAGGACTAACTAAGCGTTCAAGACCCGCTTTTCCTAACAGTCGAATTAACGCTCAAGTACTGACGGATTTCGCCCTTTTTGTCTTAGATTTTGCTGAAAATAGCGTATATAGTGTATTTTTGACGCTGAGAACGAATATGGCCTCAGAATTTGCAGTTTCAAAAATCTTGATGAGCTATGGCCTAAAATCCGTTTTTTACTTCAAAAATTGTAAAAATAACGGATCTTTTGAACAGTAAATCAGAATGACATGAAATATACACTAACTGAAAGGCCTTTAAAATGCTCATTTTTATTTTTTTAATCGTCAGAATCGAGCATTCCCTGCTCATTTGGCGGCGATTTCAAATTTTTGCAAACATAAAAAACGAGTTTTTTATTTTTCATTTCTCAGCAGTTGCCCGATCATGATAAGTAAAATTATCTGGAACAATAATAAATGGACACTCAACCACAAGATTAACAGTACACTTATCCCACAGAGACAGTGTATGGATATTCAGCTATCACAAAAAGTTTCCAACTAAAACACTTTTTAAATTGATAGATTATAGTGTAAAAAACCTTGGGATAGTCGAATATGACAATCAAAATTCTCTAAAACATCAATTTAAGTTCGGCCGCAAAACTCGAATCGAGGGTTACCTCATATGTTCCAAGTACTATAAAGATCGAGCAAAAATGACGCATCTGACAATAATTTGCATAACATTAGTTTAATGTAAGCAATAACTTAAAAATTTTTATCACTTTTAAGTTAGTGCTTTAGGCACATGTATTCCTAATTTCAGTTTGGTCTGATGAAACTTCGTGAAATAACAGCGATTCCAACATTAGCACTTCTCGTTGGGCCGCCCTGTATATCTCTTCCAGTCCGAACTTTTTTGCAAGCTTGCGTTCGAGGTACTGCTTCACTTTCGAGACAGTCGAAAGAGTATGAAGTTCCCTGTGAACATTCACGCGAAGGCGATGTGACACGTGCGAAAGTGCAATTCAAACGGGATACGATAATACTTTGAACAAATAACAAGTCCCACCTGAGCGCCGTCCTCAAAGCATCGCTTAAATACTTTTCGTCAGAATGACGTAGTATTTGTGCCTATGAATGAGGGCAAAGTCGCCCAATGCCATTTTTAAAAGTAGGACGGTAAATCTGCTTAACGGCAGCTTCCTGCTGCGCTCTTGTGAAATGTGTCACCGCGCTAGAGAAAGTAACAACGAACATACAAAGTTCATGCATCAGAGTGGAAACCCAGAGCGGCGTTAAGTGCCGCAATTTCAAAGGGGGTTGGGCGGGGTCAATTTATGAGTTGCTACCTTGTAATCCGGTCGGTATGCTCAGCACGCCAGTTATGTCAACAATTGAGCCACAACAATACGCATCACTTTAATGGGCGGCGGCTGCGCTTTAGTCTTGCCGACGCCGATTCGGCTTCTGGTCCCCGCACATACTTATCATGTCAACAGTCCACGCGGAGAAGAAGAACTTGACGTCGACGATGCATTCCAGCGCGCTACGGTAATCCCCTGATCGGTGCAACCGTCCGTCGTCGCCTCGCTTATCGCATTCCTTGCTATACACTTGTCTCGAACGGTTCGCACATTTCTCTGTCACGCCATCGACTTATCCTGGCACCGAATCCCGAAAATATTGTGCAAACTGTGTGCGCGGTTGCGTGATCGTCAATCTTGGAGGTAATCAAATACGCCCCCTCGTTACACAGCAGAAAACTACGCAAGTTGGCCCGCCAATTGCGCAATTCTGCGGTGCGATAAAAAATTGTGCCCAACGACCGCCTTCACATTTGTCTTGCTATTACGTCGGTATCAACAGCTTCCGACCTAAGACGTGTTTGGCAGAATATACCTCCGCCCCGACACGCGTACAAGCGTGTAAACATTGTCGTCGAGCGAAACTATATATTGCCGACCACTGCTCCCCGGACCACTCATTCGCAAGAATGTTCTCCGCTCAGATTCGCATTCCGTCGCTTCGTTCGCCCATGTACTGCATGAGCATTTACATTTTCTTGGTCCTCTCAGTCCTGTTGGTCTTCATGCCTCTGCAAAGGTGTCACGCTGCACCGTTACCATTGGCGTATGCTAACTATGAGACCGCCGTGTTGGCAAAGATCACCGCAGAACTCATCGCTGAAATCTCCATGCAGTTGCCGGAGAACCGAGGAGGTAGCTTCATTTTGACTGGCCACGTTTTGAATCGTACTGTAACCAACTTGTCTTCAGCTCAACATTTCGCTCCGGTATTCCATCGGCGGACAAGACATCATCGGTCAGGAGGAACCAGTAGTGAATTGCTGAATATGGTACTTAACAGCCCCATAATCACTGTGACGCCCGATACAGGGCCTCGACCGGGTTAGACGAACTTGTTTCGCCGACTTACTGAACTCTTGGCACGCAGGGTCGTACTCGATCTCAGTATCGTTCTTTCCCGGTTCTTCCTGAAAGCATTATGTTTCAGTAACTGATTGTACTATATGTGTCCTATTTGATGTCAGTACGTGCCAAGTATGTGATTGTATTCCTTTGTTTCCTGTTTCGGGTCTGTGCATTATCGCTTAGTACAGTATCTGTTTGTGTGCTATAAATAAAGACGAAGCTCATATCTGAACCACTGTTGCTCTGCTGTCCAATCTCGAAACATACAAGCAATCAAACTTTACGGTTCATAGGTGTACGGCCGACCGACAATGGTCGTTTCACGGCGCTTTCGATTTCGTCAGCATGATTAGTAGTGCTGCAAATCGCATTGGTGTCGGAAATGCGTACATCAGCTAAATCGCATCTGGAACTGATTCTTGTCAGGTGACAAAATGAAGGGGAGGAGACTCCCACTCAATCGGATATGATGCAAATAAACGTAATAGTGACATGACGCATTGAAATTGAGTCAGTCTTCAGGATAGACAAACGTCATGGTTCTGCCAATAGAGGTGCGACACCTCTATTTAGTATGAACCGGAACTGATCTAATGACACATAAGCTGCATGTTGTGAAATCGACGGTCGGCTTAGAATATTTTTGGTTGCACGATGACTACCGATCATTGATGTAATGGATCCAGTGAAGAGAATGCCAGGATTGTCGTCTACTGGCGACGGGCCTAACAGTCACAACGTCAGACATTTTTATTGTTTCTTTTTTAGTGCGAGGAAGCTGGCGATATGGTAGCTCGCGGTTGTGAATCACGTCAACCGACTGATCTATCAACAGACCGCTTATCTTTATGCTCGCTCGATTGACGACACACGAATCATTAAAAGCTTAAGGGTACTGCATGGTACCACCTCCCTCGTGGCTTTCTTCAATTTTAAACAACACCTTTCAATGCGACGGACATTCCCGCGTTGCGCCGCGTTGTGTTCTATTTAAGTAGGATTTAAAGAAGTGCTGTACGGAGCATTACATAGATAACAATGCTTTACAGCTGTTCCGCAAAACTACAAATCGTAAGAAAAATGACATTCCTTTCTGTTATGTTCCGTTCTTTTGCACATGTCAAATAAGTAGTTTTCCGTAGAAACAGCGTTGTGTTGCATAGAGAAGAAAATTTACTCGAATATTGCACAATTAGCACAGTTGACACAAAACTACGTACTTTCCCTCATAGCATCTACGGTTGCAAACTTATTATTGCTTGCTGTCAGAGCTGACTATTGGCTGAACTGGAAGTTGTGGTTGCACTTGACTACCGGTGTTAATTTGACTCTGCGGTAGCCCGAAACCGCTTGACTGTGGGAATCCGCTCTGTTGTGGAAAACCTTGCTGGGAAATTTGAGGCTGAATTGGAGACGGGAAGCCTCCTCCTTGCTGCGACACTGCTCCTTGACTTTGCACTGGCAGTTGACTTTGGGGATGAATCAACGGTTGGAAGTTGCCTTGAGGTTGTTGTGGAAATTGCGCTGGCTGCTGTCCAGAAAACTGACTTTGGGACTGGTCAGGAAACTGCGATTGTCCCAGTGAACCCTGTTGAGGGAATTGACCCTGCGGTAGTTGGATTTCGCTCTGTGGCTGCAGAGGCTGCTGTGGCGGCGGAGCACGGAGCGTTGCCTTGACATCCTCAGGTAGGGCGTCGAGCACGGCGCGCGTCTGCTCTTGATGCGACTTGCAGTCGCCATCGACGTAGCTGGCCCAGATGTTCTGAATCTGCAGCTGCGAGTCGGAGGGCAGTCTATTGGTAAACGGCGGAATGCCACACGGTGGCGTCAGATTTCGTCGCACTTCTTCGGGCAGCGCAATAATGATGGCGCGGGTTTGTGTCTGCTTCTCGACACAATCAGTTCCGGGCACATAGTTGGCCCAAACGGCCTGAACCTGCTGTTGCGTTTCTTGTGGTAGCTGAGACGTGACTGGAGGCAAGCCGCATGGAGGAGCCTGTATCGAAACACATCGCACAATGTTTTATAACACTGAACGCAAATTCTTACCGTTCGACTATTCAACTGCCCTCGCACGACGACAATCAAGGCACAGAGTACCAAAGTGCACTTCATTGCGGTGAGCGATGAGAGTCGTCGAGGAATGAGCAATTTTTCCAGCGATCACCGTATTTGTAGTCGACATGCCTTCCTCAGTCTGACCCCTGTGATCTTCAAGGTAATTCATTGCTGTCGCGATTGTCAATTGAACTCGCGTATCATCGGCAACGTGCGGCACAAATCAGAGGTGAACGTCCGTTGTGATACCGATGTCGTGATCGTGAGTCGCGACCCGAAGTGCGTTCCTCCCATCATTCTCGCACTTTTGTCCGCACTTCGACGTCTCTCTTTTTTATCCGCTCACTCAAGGACTGGGCATACTTCCATCGTGACGATTTGCTCGGGACGAATTGCGATTAATTACCAAGAATAAGTATCGTGTGATCAAGAATACATAATTCATTCTTGGTAATTGGTCGCAATTCGTCCCGAGCAAATCGTCACGATAGAAGTTTGCCCAGCCCTTCAGAAATCTCTCTCAGATCTTCACTGCGATGAAAGATTATTGGCATTCCCGCTCGTTGGTATGCAATCATACAAGATGGCGCAAAAGTAACTGCCCACGTTTGATGACCTGTAACTCAGCTCATTGAAAACTAAATAAGATGTGGTTTTTTGCGCGCTGTAAAGAACATTTTAACTTAGAAATTTTCAGATATTATTTGGGTAATGTTTCATTTTTATTCGTTCAAATGCACTTGAAGAAAAGGGGCTATTTCGGGTCCTCGCGCGAAGACGTGTTACCATAAGATTTTGCAAAATGTGAAGTACTTTTTTTTACTTTAATTGGATAAAAATGAAACATTACCCAAATAATATCTGAAAATTTCGAAGTTGAAATGTTCTTTACAGTGCGCAAAAAACCGCATCTTATTTAATTTTCAATGAGCTGAGTTACAGGTCATCAAACGTGGGCAGTTACTTTTGCGCCATCCTGTATGAAGAGTAAGCCCACATGAAGCTCAAGAATGTAGCATAATGCCACAAAATCAACACGCACAATTGAAATGTGAAAAAATTCGTATTTTACAGTATAGTTTGCTGTGATGGTATATTGTGCTTTATAGATAGACTGCAAACAAAGTACTCGTTTTGTAAGGTCGCAAAGAACAATTCGAAAAATGCGATTTTTTCAATTAAACAGTAATAAGTGTGTATTCGAATGAGCTTGTATATTAAAAGAATGGAGCAGCACCAAGCTGATCTTCTTTAGGTGGAGCGCGTTGAGATGCACCGCCTGTAGGTTGACCGCCTGGTGATGGGCCGCCCGGAGGTGGTGGACCAAATGGAGGTGGACCGCCAGGTCCTCCACCGGGATGAAGTGTCTGTCTTTGAGTTTCGGTGAGCGAGTCGAGCAAGGCGCGTGTTTTCTGGTGCTGAGCTGAACAATCCGTGCCTTGTACGTAGCCATTCCAAATCGCACGCATGTACTGCTGTTGTTGCAGCGTAGGCAGTCTGTCAGTGAATGGAGGCAGACCGCACGGAGGAGGGCCATGCCCACCCGGTCCACCATGCGGAAATAGTGACCGTCTTTCAGTTTCCGTCAGCGAATCGATCAAGGCGCGTGTTTTCTGGTGCTGAGCCGAACAGTCCGAACCCTGTACGTAGCCGTTCCAAATCGCACGCATGTTCTGCTGTTGTTGGAGTGTAGGCAGTTTGTCAGTGAATGGAGGCAGACCGCACGGAGGACCATGTCCACCTGGTCCACCATTTGGAAATAGTGACCGTCTTTGAGGTTCCGTCAGGGAATCGATCACGGCGCGAGTTTTCTCATGCTGAGTTGAACAGTCCGAACCCTGCACGTAACCATTCCAAATCTCACGCATGTATTGCTGCAGTTGAGCCGAAGGGAGACGGTCGGTGAAAGGAGGTAGGCCACAAGGGGGTGGACCATGTCCGCCTGGTCCACCTGGTCCACCTGGTCCACCTGGTGGAAAGATATTTTGGCGCATGCTTTCGGGAAGACTGTCCATTAGGGCTCTAGTCTTTGTGTGTTCATCTTCGCAAGCACCGCCTTGGTAATTAGCCCAAATGTTTGCTAGCTGGGTCCTCTGGCTGAGTTCGAGCCTGTCGGCGAATGGTGGCATTCCGCATGGCGGTGGGCCAAACTGAAAATATTTATTTGCATGTAATATATGTTCATTGTACCGTACTCCTCCTCCAAATGGTGGTTGCGCTTGAACGCCGACCAAGCCAGCGATAATTCCGAAGAAAATTAACATGACTGACTTGGTCGCTGCTGCGACGGAGGTCAGAATAGGAACGAATGTATGCATCGTTGACTGGCTTTTATGGAGTTGCACTGTAATTCAGGCTTCCGGGACGACCGATGTTTCCATTGAATTTGCAATCGTTTAGGCAAGTAAAATTTTGCTGCTGCTAAGTTTTGAAAAAAGCAACCGGTCTCTTGAATAGAAATCGCAGGGCGCCAGAGAGCAACGACGACGAGTTTGATATTCATAAAGAATTCTCAATGACCCAATCATGTGTTACGTAGAACACGGATGTTGTTGAATCATTGTGTCCCTAAAGAGTACCATGTGTGTATTGTTGATTTCGTTGATCGAAAATCATTCAGATCAAAATTTTCATAACATATGCAGATCATGTTTACAAATGCTACAGTATATTTTTACATGCAAGTTTGAAAGCAATACAATTAGGCTCTTCGTTTTTGTTATGCATTCTTGGTGAGATCGGCTTAACTATGAGACTGATGACGTCATGCTCACAATTTATGCCGGTCTCACCAAGAATACATAACAAAAACGAAGTAGCTATCGGTATATGTCGGCTTCCCAGCTTTCAATAACAGAAATATATCAACCCAATGGAATGCGAATCATTTGAAATTAGCCATATAGTCACCGATAGTGAAATATAGGGCTTGGCGTAAGACTGAGATTTTGTTGAGCAACTCTTGTGTAGCTTTGCGCTCTTTCCTGCAGTCCTCGCCCCTGACGTAATTGGCCCATATAGCAATCAGTTGTTTTCTTTCGTGGGCTGCCAGATTATGATGGAAATAAGGAAGGCCGCAGTGTGATCTTTTGGGATTTGGATCATCTTGAGTTCCTTGCAATTCTTTGATCAATAAATCAGCGCCGTCTTCGTTAAGCGTTGCATCGTTGAATTTCCGTGGAGCATTAACAATCGTTCCCAGTGCACTGTTTTCTTTGAGTATATTTAGCTCTTCTTCCAGTGCTTTTTGCGCTGCAGCAAACAGTTTCAGCTTTGCTGCTCGGTATTTCAGTCTAGCGGCATCTTGTTGCCCCCGATGCTTGATGAACGCTTGGTACTTTGCAGGATTGTAGAAAAGCCGCACTAACTTATCCACTGCTGCTCGACGTCCCACATCATCCAATTTTTCACTTCGATAAATTGCTTTGTAACTATTCGCGAAAGCACGGTCTCGTATTTTCGGAGGCAATGAACGCGCGAAATTGACCGCATTATTTTGCTTTTGGGAGCAGTCGCTGCTCTTCGCCCACAAAGTCTTCAGTGCTTGTTGAGTTTCTGCTGGCAGATCCTCTGTAGAAAACGGTTTTTCACATGGTACCGGTTGTCTACATCCGGAAGACGGAGTGGAAAACGATCGCTTTTGTTGCAATGGTTCTTTTGTGATGGAGTTTTTCAGACTGTTGGAAGCCATATGCGCTTGCTCCATGAATTCTTCGGTGCAGTTTTCACATGTCGTGCCATTGACCCAATCGAACTGCGGCTTCAGTTGAAAAATTCGCGAAACGACAGGTTGTCCCTGAAATTATTTTATGTTTCGAATTGTATATGAGACAGTGACGTACGTACCTTCGAAACAAGAAGAGCTAGAACTAAGACAATAATCTGTACGAAAAACATCGTTGACTGCTTCTGTTCGCGAACAAATGAACTGAATTTTGCTGTTGTTGCGTCTCCCTTTGTACGAATCCAAATGTGACACGGTCAAACTGATTTGCGAAACGATGTCATGTGCTGCTGTTTCGCCACACGCGCCCGTTTTCTCGAAAAGTCCATCTTGCGAGATAAACTGTCTTCAATGGCGATTCGATCGGGCGGCCCGAGCGACTAGAGGCGCGCGCTGAAAAGGGTTGAAGAATTGACAGAACTTGACCTTCTTGAATGTTGAGTTTCACTGTGGGAAAATTTGTTTTTACTCCACTTTGCATGGTTTGGTTGTCATGTAGGGAGAGTGAGGAATCTTGCCTTCGGTCATCCGATTTTAGTCGAGTGCCAATCTTTATTCTGATAGATTTGCGTTCCGCTCTACTTACAGTAAAACAAACATGCTTATCAGTTCAGATCAGTTCTGACCGACAGTTCGCGTTAATTTTAGAAAATGAGGTCGATGCACTTGAATTATTTCACAGATCACTACTACGTGTGAAAAAGGTTGCCAAGTTTTTGCATTTATTTACCAGTTTTATTCAGAATCCATGCGAGCGTACATTGCACTGATAAAATGAAATCGCAATTCGATGTCAAAATATCACAATATCAAGGTTTCGACTGTATGGGATTGGTTTTATTTGCTCGAAGTGCCTTCCGAATATCTTCCGGAAGTGTCTTGATCAGAGCACGCGTCGCTTTTCGTTCCTTTTTGCATGCGGTACCAGGCACATAACTTGCCCAAATCGCCTTAATTTTTTCTTGCATGTCAAGAGGCAACTTGATCTGATATTTAGGAATACCGCAACCCGGTCTTCTTTCTGCTTTCAGCGTGCTGATTTCGGTAGTGGTGGTCAGCTGTTCCGATTCGGCTGCCCTCTTCGGCCTGCTGGATGCCGTTTTGTTCCTCCGCGCGTCTCTTTCTGTCTGGTACTCGTTGAATTGCGTCAGTTGTTCTGGAGTAAGCTCGGTCTCAGCCAGTTTCCTGATCGCCGTTCGCTTGGCTTCCCTGTCCAGTTCCTTGTCACGGAATAGTGCGAGAAACTTTTTGCGTATTTTTTGGTCCGCATCTTTCAAGAACGTCGGTATTCTTTTCTTCTCTTTTTTATTCTTTTCTGAATCTGAAATCTTTTGACGGATATCTTCCGGTAGAGCGTCAATGAGAGCCTTCGTGGCATTTTGCATGTCTTCGCATTCGACGCCGTCCTTGTAGTCGGTCCAGATGCTCTTCAGCTGCTTCTGCGCGTCTTCCGGCAAGTCGTTGATGAACTGCGGTAGTCCACAACGAGGTGGTCCACTGTAGAATGGTTCAGGTTCTTTTTTCAATAATTCCTCCTTCGTAGCATTGTCGAGACTGTCGAAGATTGCTTGTTGTTTTTTCAGTTCTCTCCTACATTTGTGACCTTCTGTGTAGTTGGCCCAAATTTCCGCCACTTTCTCCTTTGCTTCGTCTGGCAATTTGTCGTGAAAACTGGGCAATCCGCACTGAATAGATATTATGTATTAGATTTACATGACAGTTTTGACGAATACCTTTATGATGGATGACGATTGGCTTTCAGCAACCGCAACGAGAATAAAAGAAGCGAAGAGAAACAGTTTCGCGTACACCATGTCTCTTTCGGTGCGAACCAAACAGCACTTGCGACTTTTTGTGTCGCCTTTTATTCGGAGTGTCTGTGACGTCAAAGTTGATTGACCCTGATGTTATCACTTTCACGGAACATGACCGAAATTCCTTATCGGCGCAACCGGTTGAGTGAAAGCGTTCCGATGACCATATATGATCGATCGACCAACGACGATGTGATTTTGGCGTTTTGCTCCAATTGTTTACTGCATTAAGTACGCGAACTCCCTCTGACTGCCTGCGGATCAGGTCGATCAAAGATCACTCGTGCTGATAGCACAGCAAAAGAAAGAGTCGGGTTTCTCGATTTCTCTGCAGAATACGTCACTCATCAATTTTTTGAGCACACGCCAACATGAAAACTCACTACGCAGAACTGCGTAGCCTCTTTGTGCGGTGGCGTGTGCTCTAACAATTGATACGCATTTTGTGCACTTATCCGGGTTCGACTGTACCATAAATGCTTTTATAGCAAGATTTTACTGCCAAAGTCAAAATAAACTGAATTATGAACTAAAACCAAAGGATATTCAAAAGAAAGAGTCGTGTTTCTCGATTTCTCTGCAGAATGCGTCACACTGTGTTTTTGAGATTGCATTTTCAAAATACAGTCAACCGGGCTATAAGAGCATTTATGGTATCAATTTTTTCAGCATGCTACAACATATAGTAACGTTACGCAGAACAGCGTTGCCGTCTTGCACGTTGTAGCATACTGTAAAAATTGATACCATAAATGCTCTTATAGCAAGATTTTTATTGCCAAAGTCAAAATAAACTGAATTATCAACGAAAAATAAAGGAGATATGTTTATGTTCGCAGTCTCCGTGATTGCAAGCGACGCTCAGACGCTAGCGAACAGGCCGCTGATGCGAGTGAGCAGAACCTTGGAGTCGGCGTGATCTGGGAACAGTTCGAGCGCTTTGTTGACGGCCGTGAAGCTTGATTGATAGTCGCCCATCTGTACAACATCAGCGTTATTTACTCTCGCTCGTGCGCGCCGCGCAGCGTGGCCGGCAAGAAAACTTAATGACGCACATTGTAGCAGAGAAGCGCAAAGTTGAAGAATGGCTCGAATGTGTAGCTGCCCAACGACATGGCCGTTTGCAGCAGCGCCTTGGCCGCCTCGATATTGCCCTTGCGCATCTCGAGCACACCCAGATTGCAGCACGCCTCCGCATGGTCGTTGTTCGCCGTCAGGGACAACCGAAAGCACTGGTAGGCCATTCCCGCGTCGCCCGTACCCTGAAACATGTCGCGCTTTGATACTAAGCCTACGTAACATGTTACGCGGGCTTTTTAGCTTCAGTTTTCTGCTTAGGCTCAGGCTTAGTTAGCAGTGTACATGCTGGCATAAGCCACCATCACCCTCTAAGTCACCTTAACCCCCCTGCGCCACATAACAAGCTTAGGCTTAGGCTTAGCAGTGTACATGCTAGCATAAGCCATCATCACCCTCTAAGCCACCTTAACCCGCCTACGCCACCTAACAAGCTTAGGCTTAGGCTTAGTTAGCAGTGTACATACTAGCATAAGCCACCATCACCCTCTAAGCCACCTTAACCCCCCTGCGCCACATAACAAGCTTAGTCTTAGGCTTAGTTAGCAGTGTACATGCTAGCCTAAGCCACCATCACCCTCAAAGCTACCTTAACCCCCCTACGCCAGCTTAGGAACCAAGCTCCCCTAAACATGTTATGTTAGCGTAGTATCAATGTACTAAACATGTATCGTTGAACAACAAAAAAAATGAGCAAAAGAATGAGACCAGCGCCACGTGTCCAATGTTGTACCAGACATCAGCTGAGCTGTCCTTCTCGGCGATGCTCTGCGCACGTTCGAGGCATCCGAGCGCCAGGTCATACTGCTGCGAGTAGAAGCAACACAGACCCATGTTAGTAAACAGCTCGGCATTGTTGACTCCCATTTGCAGAATGCGACTAAATAGTTATCAATTATAGCAGACGTGGGCGCGGGGGGGGGGGGGGGTATGGTGAGCGCGAGCTATATATTCGCATCTTACGCACCCTCACAAAATGTCCAA